>JAODAL010000850.1:0-266541 GCA_025379985.1 Phyllomedusa bahiana | reverse complement strand
AGCCCGGGAACTAAACCCGGGACCCTTAAACCCATACTCTGATTAAGCAGGGCACTTTTAAAACAAAACAAAAAGAAAAAAATGTCACAATCAACCAACAAAGTACTTTTTCCCCAAAAAATGTTTCTTTAAGGCGAGCCCCATGAAATTTTCTGGCCCCCTTTTCATAACAAGATCATTTCTCAGAAACAAAATATCCCACAACAAAATTTCCCTACGAGAGTTTTATGATCAAAAATAAAACAATTTTTTAAATTTATATCAAAAATTTTTTTTTTAAAAAACCAAACAAAAAGGAGGAATATATAGGCATCACCCGATATAAAGAAAAGGGGTTTCCCACAAAAAAAACCCCTTTTCGGGAAAAAATTTCCAAAACCCAAAAGGGTTTCCCTTGACATAATAAAGTATTTGCACTACAGAAAGAGTGTTTTAAAACCACAATTCCCTAACCTTAGCCCTTTGTAATGTAAATTTCTGTAAAGTGAGCCCATGGGAAAAAAGTCCCAAAAGAAAAAATTAAAAAAGGGGCTATGTAAAATATAAAAAAAAAATTAAAAAAAGGGGGGGTTTAAAAAAAGCACAAACATATCATACCTATGGTAGACACAGGGGGGAAGCCCTGTCAACCCCGACCCCGCGTTTCCGTTTTTTTGCTTCCTCGGGGGGGTGAGTTTTTTAATTTTTTTTCCCTTTCGAATGTTTTAAATAGTCCAGTTCCTAACCACCTCACCTGTGTTGCTCTTAAGCGCATGCGCTCCCTTCCGAAGGGACGGCGCACAATGCCCACATTTTTCCGGGCCGTCCCCCCCGCTCCCTTTGCGCAGGGGCCCAAAAAATTCCCCCCGGACAGCCCCACCCCCCCCGGGGACTGGACCCGAGGGAACCCGGGGCCCCTTTTTCCCCCCGAAACCAGCTTTTCCCGCATCAACACAGGCTATTTCCATCCCCCCAAAGTATCCTGCCCCCCAAAGAAAGTTTAACCCAAAAAGCAGGAATTTACTTTTTAATATCCTCTAAGAATGAAAACTTTATTTTTCAAACCCCTTTATGCCCCCTCCCTTTTAAACAATACATATATCTAAACAAAGCAACCATAATCAAACCCATATTTTAAAAGTATTTAAAATTTAACATGCACCCAAAAAATTTCCCAAAAGGGCCCAAAAAACGCTGACTGTTTTTTCCAAATTTTTAATGGTGCCATAAATGGAGCCCAGTTTTTTCCTAAAATAAATCTTCAGATGGGTGCAGGGTATATGAAAGTAAAAAAACAAAATAATATCGTAGGGGCTCCCCAACTGAAAACCCAAAAATACACACACAAAAAAAATTACAAAAATAAAATAATTTTAAAAAACCAAGGCCCAAGGGGAAATACAGGGATAAACCCAAAACCCAAAAACAAAAAAAAACAAAAAAGGAAAAAAAAAGAAGGGAATGGGCCAATCTATAGGAAGAGTAAAAAAAATCCAAAAAGGAGTAATTAGGAGAAAGAAAAAATAGGAAAAAAGAGAAAATGACAAATTAAAAAAAAGAAGCAAAACTCAAAGAAAGTTTGGGGGGGAAATTTTTTTAAAAACCCGTTCAAAAGGGTTTTTAAATTGGGAACAACTCACCCAAAGCCAATACAAAAAACACAGGAGAAAAACGAAAAAGAGATGAAAAATATAAAAATCAAAAATAAAGGAAAACTTTGTCCATAGAAGACATGGAAAATTTCTTTTTTGTTTTAGAAAAGGGGGAATTTAAATTAAATGGGAAAAAGAGATTTGGATACAAAACCCAAAAAAGGTTCCAAGGAAGATGGAATGATCTTGCAAGAAAGGGGAGATATATAGATATTTGGTAAAAAGATCACAACCCCGGGTTCAAGGGTTTTGGATAAAAAAATTTTCCAAATGAAAAACTTTAAAATTTTAACCCCCCCATGGGGAGAAAACCATCTAAAAAGGAAAAACCAAAAGTGGAAACTACCGATAAACCCCCAAACCGAAGGAAAAAATTTTCCCCCTTTTTCCGGCCATTCTCCTCCCCCCCGGGGGAAGAATAGGCCCTAAAAAGGGGGAACAAAGGGGGAAAATTAACCCCCCTCCTATGTGCTGTCTAAAGGCAACAAGAAGAATATTGAGTTTAACTAACCTTCTCACCAGTTAAAAACATTTAATTTTTTTACAGCTTTTTAAAAACCTGCATTTTTGCGAGGAAACTTATTTTTTAAAAAACCCTACACGCTAAGAAAAAAAGTCTTTGATTTGATTTTTAAAACGGGGGAAGGAGAAAAAATGAAATTTTGCGTTTTTGGGGGAATTAAATCAAAACCAAAAGGATAGCCCCCCAACGGGGTAATTTTCCCTTTCCCATGTCTGTCCCCTTTAAGCCCCGACAAATTTTCCCCCCCTTTGTCACTATTTTCCACAGGTAAGATATTTTGGAGACTGGGATGCAAAAAATGAGGCGCCTATCGTCCAAAATTTTTGGAATGAAAACCTTATTTGGCCGTCCCAAAAAGGAAAAAGCCCCTGTTTAAAAATTACAGAACTTTAAAAAGACGTATTAATTAAACCTGTTTGAAAAGGGGGGGAAATACATTTGTTTTGGCCCCGTTTGGAAAAATATGAAAGGGGGCTTTTCCGCCATTTTTAAGGGGGCCAGAAAAAACCCCAAATAAAAAGATCCCACCTTTAACCCAAATTTGGGAAAATTTTTTAACAAAGAATTTGGGGGTCTTTAGTAAAACGGGGGCTTTTGAGGCGGTTTTTACCCCCCAAGAAAAACTATAAAGAATCTTCTATAAAATTTCCACCAAAAGGGGCCAAACCCCCGTTTTCCCTTTCCCAAAAGGGTTTTAAATAAGGATCCCCCAATTTTCCGGGAAAGGGTCCGACCCCGTGCCCGGGGTTTAGGGGGATTGGGCGATCCATATGAAAAATTTTTAATAATAAATTTCTGAAACCCCTTTAGAAGGCAATTCCCAAACTTATGTGCAGGAAAACGACCAAAAACCGTATTAGGCGGATTGATGGTATCTTTTTCGAACCGGGGGACATATCTGGTTACGGCAATTTTTGAGCCTTATTTTACAAGTACCCTCCATGAAGATGGTCCTAACAGGGGTTGAGTTTTTTTCTAAAGGCGAGTGTTTTGGGGGGAATCCAAAATTTTGGGAAATTTTTTAAATTTTTCCTTGACCCTTTTTAAATTCATACTAACACAAAATTTTAAAATTGGGTCTTTTGGGACAACTTTTAAACCCAAGGGTCGGGGGACGGGCAAATGGGCCGGCTTGCCCCCCGGGAAATATGCGAACCTTTTTTTTTTGGGTTATTTGGGAAAGGAAATTTTTTCCCCAGGAAGAAAGGTTGTTTGGGGGGGAAAACATGTGCATTTGCGGCTGAGGTACATCGACGATTTGCTATTTTTTATGGCGGGGCCCGGGGTTGGCCCAGCGGGCCCCTTTCTTTTAACCCCCTAAAACCAGCAACCCCTTTAAAATTAAACTTACGTTTTAAAGCAAAATAAAGGGAAGGTTAAAATTTCTTGGCTTATCTATTGGGGTTTTGATGAAGTGGGTAATGAAAACAACAAAAAGGGAAAAAAGGAAAAAACCCTCTGTAAATTTCCCCTTTCTTCACGCCTCCCCTTTTCCAAAAACCCCATCTCCCAAATCAGTCATTTTTCCTACGGGTCATTTTTTACGGATGCGTAGATCCCCCTCTGGGGTTTCCCCTTTTTTTAAAAATTCGGGCCCGGGGTATCACGGGAAAAGGTTTTTTCCCAAGGGGGAATTTTAGTAAAAAGAATCTTGAAGAAAGCCAATCAACAGCTAAAAAAACTCCCAGAAATTTTTTTCCTTAGACCAAAGTAAAAGGAGGTGACAACAATACCCGGGTTTAAATTTACAACAAAACAACCAACAAGGGGTTTAAGTTAGAAGAAAAATTCTGAATAAAAAATTGGGGGTGTTTTTGCAAACTAAACCCAAATTTACTTCGAAAAGAATTTTTCCCGGACATCCCCCTTAAAACCCTAAAGGGAGAGAAACCCCAAATTTTAAAACCGGACCATCCCCTTTAAAAAACCCCCACTATTTTGAAACAAAATCGGAATCCTTTTTTGGGAAACTAAAGGCCCTAAACAAGGTTTTTTCCCTTTGGGGAAAAATGTGTTGCCATGTTGCAATATGGTTAAAAACCGTTTACCTTTTTTAAAAATCAAAAGGAAACCTTGAAAAAAAAATTCCAACATTTTAAAAATCACATGCCAAACAAAAAAATTTTTAGTATAAAAGGGCCCATTTTTTGCCCCCCTGCCAAAAAGTTAAAAGGGAAAAAACCACACGCGAACAAAAGAAAACTTTGTACGAGAACACAAAACCGAAAAAATTGCAGAAAAATTTTCCGACAAATGTCATTCAACTTAAAACTTTTCCCAAAACAATTTTTTTTTCGATATCAAAATTTTGTGACTTTTAACACTATGAAAGTCCTTTCAGGATGAAAGCCCCCAAATCGGGGGAAATTAGAGGGGGGAAATAAAATTTGGCGAGCCCTGGAACAACCCCGTGAACCAAGTGGATTGGGCCCTTTTTGACTCTATGACCCCGTTTTGGCCCCAAAGGAAAAATTTTGATTTTTGCTTTTCTTTTTTGTAATTTGCCCTTTTTTTCCTCCCCTTTCCTTTCATTTTTTTTTTCTTTTCTCCTATTTAACCCCTTTTTAGGTTTAAATTTTTAACACTCCCTATATTTTGGCCCTTTTTCCCCAAACTTTTTTTTCCTTTTTTTTTTTTGTTTTTTGTTTTGTTTATTTTTATCCTTGTTTTCCCATTGCCCCTTTTTTTTAAAAATTTTTTAAATTTTTTGGTAATTTTTTTTTGTTTGTTTTTTTGGGTTTTTACATTTTGGCAGCCCCTACGTTTAATTATCGTAATTTTCCTACTCCCATATACCCTGCACACTCTGAAGTTTCAGAGAGAAAAAACTGCCCTCCATCATGGCCCCCTAAATTGGGAAAAACCCACTTCCCAGCTTTTTTTTTTGGCCATATGTCATATTAAAATGCATTTTTTAAATATACTAAAAGGTACAAAAGGGGTTTTGTTTAAAGGTCTGCAAATTGAGAAAAAAAATGTATAAGTTTAATGCAGAGGGGCATAAGGGGAGTTTGAAAAATAATGTTAACTTTCCCCAATTAGAAAGTATATACAAATGTATTTTACCTCCCTTTTTTTTATTTTTCTTGGGGGGGAAAGGAAAACTTTTGGGTGATGCGAAATAGCCGGGTTTTTAAATGCCAGGGGCCTTTTTTGGGTGGGGGGAATAGGTGCCGGAAAAATCACCCCCGCGTCCGGGACCGCGGGGGGCCCCATGCCCGGGAGAATTTTTTTTGGGGCCCATGCGCAAGAAAGCGCGGGCCCCCCCGGGGGAAATTTGGGGAAATTTTTCGCCCCCCCTTCAGCCCCGACCTGCCCCTAAAGCAACACAGTAGGTTTGGTTAGGAACGGCCTTTTTTTAAAACACCGGGGGTAACACTTTAAAAAAATCTCCACCCCCTAAAGGAACCAACAATACCGAAACCCCTTTTCCCGGGGTTGACAGGTTTTTTCCCCACCTGCTGTTCCCCACGGGGTATGATTTTTCTTGTCAGACACGTTTGTTTTTTTTGTGATATGACATACCCTTTTTTTGGGAATGGCCCCCTTAGTATCATGTTCCCATGGGCTCACTTTACTAGAAATTTTAAACTTTTACCAGGGCTAAGTGTCTGGGCATTTTTGGGTTTTTAAAAAAAACTCTTTCTTAGTGCAAATATTTTTTATTATTCAAAAATACTTTTTTGTTTTGGCATTTTTTTTCATACAAAAAAAATTGGGGGAAACCCCCTGTCTTTTTTTTCGGTGATGCCTATTTTAGCTTTTCCTTGTATTTTTTTTTAAAAAAATTTTTTTTTATAAAAAAAATTGTTTTATTTTTGGGTTTCAAAATACTTCCGTAAAAATTCTTTGTTGTGCATATTAAAATGTGTGAGAACCAGCCAAAACCACAACCCCGGGGAAACCCCTTCCATTAGAAAAAAGGGTTTTTGTTAAAAAAACCAATTTTTTTTTGTTTATTTTAAGCACCCCTTTTGCAATTAAAAATTACATCAAAACTTGTTCTTTTTTAGCTGTGGGGGGAAATTTCCCACACACTTAATGCAGACCGGAAACATACGCCCCGCAATTCCCTTTGGGATTTCGGGACTTTAAAAACCGATCGATCCCGTACCCCCACGATGGGGAGGGGTCGGCCAGCCCCCGCCCCCCCCCATAATTGCCCATTACTCCAGCTGTAAGCCCCTAAAATTTAAATGAAAATGTCAATTATCTCCCCACGCCGTACAATACATCGTTTTTTACGAGGGGGGAGGGGAGGCGAAAATCCATATTCCAATGAAACTGGGGAAAATTACCAATACTGGGGCCTTTTTCACTTTTTTTTAAAAACCCGCAGAAAACGCCCGGAATTACGGGGGAAAAAAATGCGTCCCAAAATAACCCCGGTGAAACATCCCCTTTTATAGTGAAAAAAATAAAACTTCAAAATAAATTATAAAAGGGAATATAAAAGTGAAACCTTTCCTATTAACATTCGGATCCTGGCTGGTGGGGGGCCACGGGGTCAGAGTTTGGGGGTCTCCCCCCTGGGAAAGATTGGTTCTTGCCTTGGGGTTTTTTCAGGGCATTCACCAGTGGTGAGGCGGGTTTAAAAACCCCTTCTCCCTCCCTTCACCCATTTTTTTCCCCACCTTGGGTTCAACTGAAGGACACGTGCCCCTTTTTTTCAACCTTACAAATATGTAACAAGGCTATTTTCACAGGGCTTTTTCACGCCGTAATTTAAGGAGGGTTTTTCCCCGAAATTACGCGTGTGTCGGGGGCAGGGGCCCTCAGCCGTCCCCCATAACTTTCATTACCCCGGCGCAATCCCGCCGGGTAATGTCATGTCCACTTTCTCCCGCTCCCGATTTCGCGAGGGGGGGAGGAATGAATCCACATTTTCTCGGGAGAACTTTTTGACCCCGTAATGACGGGGAGGGTTTTTCAGCCTTTTGCGCGCAAACGAACTGAAATCTTCCCAAAACAGCCGTGTGAACATGGGCTAAACTAAGAAGATTAATTCACTTTACTGCACTACGGCATCATATTTCTCATTTAAAATGGTAGGTAACAAAATCACTATGTATAAAATATCACAACATTATGGGGAAAGGGGCTGAGAAGCCCACAGCGCCCTCGTTGGTTTTAAAAAATCCCAATTTGCTTTTGACCCACCAGTCTTGAAAAGCAAAAATTTTTTACCAACCAGTATCTCTCACTACAGACAACGCTGTTTGGGGTTTTTTTGTCCCCTTCTGAAAGGTAGAAATACTGCTGGCTGTGGGGGAGGCATGGAGTCGGGAAAGGGGAAGATCTCCCCTTAAAGGGAGAGCACCGAACGAACGCTTGTAAGTTTTTTTCCTTTTCCCCCCCTACTTAGCATCTGCAAAAAAATTTGTACATAACAGGGTTAATAAAAAATTAGTCTAGACCATAGGGCAAAGGAAGAGAAAAAATTAAAGAACAATAGGTTCATCGTTTTCTGCACTGGGAAGAGGGTTTTTCATCACACTTATCAGGTACTGCTGATGACATACAACTCTCAGGCCTGAAAGATAAACTTTCAATCAATCCTCCCACTGCTGTGCCATCCGAGCTTGAGTCAGAGAGACAGGACCAGGAAGTCATATACAGAGGGGAACTTTAAGAAATTCCATGAAAAAAAAGAAAATTAAAAATACAAAAAAAAATTAATACATACAATAGCCACATATTGCTTGCCAATATGTGAAAAGAAAAATTTTGTTGGTAGTGTCTCTAATATCAAGAGGTTGAAGACATGTTGATAGAAATCAGGATGTCCACATCCTAATCCCAACCAGCCTACTTTGATTGACGTCCCGGAGGATGAGGAATGCCATCTCAAGCCTGGACAAAATCTCTGTCCTCAGGGATGTCCTGGAATAGACAATACATATTCAATTGGCCAAGGCCTTTCCCACTCAAAACAATTTAATAAGGGGTCATCATTTTAAGGTCTGGAGAGCCCCTTTAAGTCACTGGCACAACAGAAACTGCCCATGTAGCCCACTAACCAGAAAAGGTCTACAACCACAGCAGTCCTGACATTTTAATATATATATATATATATATATATATATATATATAGATATATATATATATATATATATATATATATATATATATATATATATATATATATATCTCAAATAAATTAGAAAACCACCACTAATTACGGCTAGGTAATACCTCTGGGTAGGTCTTAATGGGCTCCCGAAACTTGGAGCGAGCTCTGCTTGGAGATGCACCGCTTTCAAATAATCTTTCAATCTGATCATCAAAGCTGTAAAGATTGGACACGTCGGACATGTTGCCCTCAGATTTTCTGTGTTCCTGTAGTAAGATCCTGTCACTGCTGTAAGCTGACAATGGCTTCTGCTGTACTGTATGGGCTCCTATTGGGAGTATAGGAGTGGCATGTTCCTATGGGGACCTGATCAACACCTGTCCTAATGCCGCATTGTTGTAGTAACTTGTCACTAAGTGGAGGACGCAGCCAAGTCAATATTCATTCACATATAGACTGATTTACTATTATTTATGTAGTCATTGCCAATCCTGTGTGATCAGTACTGGTGGCTATGAGACCACAAGACTGGCAGTACATGGCACAGCAGCTATCCTGCTATTGGGACAGATTGAGGCTGGTTGATACCATGTAATTGCCTACGTTGCAGGTTTTTTGTTGAGATTTGTGGGTGGTTTTTAGTTTTTGTTGAGGTTTTTGGCGTGTTTTTTTTGGACAGTTTTTCAGGCCATCTATGTGAAAAGTTCTCCGTCAGATTTTCAGGTTTCTAAATACTATAAACCACTGAAAATCTGACGGAAAACCTGTGCTGTGTAGACATAGCCATAGACTTCAATAGTACATTTTCTGCTGGACTCCGGCAGATTTTACAACATATTCCTAAAGGCTATGTCTACACAGCACAGGTTTTCCGTCAGATTTTTGGTGGTTTTTAGTCTTTAGAAGCCTCTGAAAATCTGACGCAGAACTTTTCACATAGACTTCAATACAAAAAACGACCTGTAGTCTACACTAGCCCTTTTTTTTCTGGTCAGTTTTCAAAGCTGGAGGTTTTAGCTAAAAAGGTACCCTGCGGATACCACGACGGCCACATAGAGGCGAGTAGAGCAAACGTACTCCTATATGGACTATGTTTGCGCTATTTGCTGGTGGTATACGATCTTCCTGCGATTATCAGTAGCATGGTCGACCAGGTATGTGTCCCGCAACAAATAGAGCAAACATAGTCCTTATAGGATTAGGTTTGCGCCATTTACCTCTATGGGGCTGCAGTGGCTACTACTGTATATGGTGGCTGTCATCAGGTTTAGACTGGCCCACAGGGGGACACAGGGAACCGCCTACGAACCTCTGAGCATGGCAGACCTGGAGTTTCTTTTAAATTGCATATACCTCCTTGGAAGAGGCAGAAAGGAAGAGAGAAGGAGCCAAAAACCAAGAGATAGAGTATAAGGGCATGTCCCCACGACCGGTTTTTCAGCCGGTTTTAGGGTATGTTCACACGGCATCTTGCGTCCATGTGAACATCCGCTTTTCAGATGTGTCTCTGGGTCCATCAGAACGGACCCAGAGACGCATCTAACAATTAGCAGTGACTTTATCACTGCCGGCAATGACAGACACGCAGCGGCGTTCACATGAGAGATCGACGCTGCGTGTTTGCATCGCGCCTGTCGGGTCCGTCTTGCGGATGCGATCAAAGAATTGCATGTCATTTCTTGGATCGCAAGACGGACCCGACAGGCGCGATGCAAACACGCAGCGGCGATCTCTCTGCGTGTCTGTCATTGCCGGCAGTGATAAAGTCACTGCTCATTGTTAGATTCGTCTCTGGGTCTGTTCTGATGGACCCAGAGACGCATCAGAAAAGCGGATGTTCATACAGAGTGAAGACGCCGTGTGATCATACCCTTATAGATGGTTTTTGGTTTTGAATACAGTCTGTAAACCAGCTTTCAAACTTTATCACGAACCTCTATGGAAAATCTGTGCAGCGGTCCCCATTGCACGGATTTTCTAACACCACCGGGCGTCCAAAAAAGATTGAACATGTTCATTTTTCCGCCCGGTTTTTTTGGGGCGGAATATGAACATGTCAAGTCGAAGGGGGGGAGGGATTTTATCCGCAATTCACGGAGAAGAGCCGTCCCCCTGCGGCCGCATAATCCAACCGGTATTTGCTCAGTGCCGTGGAGACATGCTCTAAGTGTATATTCACATGGCGTATTGAGTGTGTGAACATAAGTTTTTAGATACGTATTTGGATCCGTTTGTTGGACACCAACATGTATCTAATAAAAAGCAGTGTGATTTACATTGCTTTTAATATGAAACACGCATCAGCATTCAGACGAGTGATTGCCGATGCGTCTCATTATGGTTTTCAGAACCGTTCCAAGAATTGGCATGTCAATTCTTGGTCCGAAAGATGCAGCATGAGCCCTATTTAAAACTATAGGGTGCGATCCTGCTGCTTCCAACACGCATCCGAACACACAGCTGCATGTCGGATCCGATCGACACAGCGTTTTGGGATGCGATTTTCATATCCAATACGCATCCAAAGTCATATCCCAAAATGCCGTGTTAACGGTCCCTAAAAGGCCAGTACAGTAACTGCAGGGTGGGCCCCCAGAATTAAATTCCACCCCAGTCCGACATAGTCTGTCGGGGTACTTCATCACACCATGGATGCCTACCAGGCAATAACGTAGGGTGAACCTATCGACTTAGACTGGCATTTCACATGACAGCACAGAACATAAGACCACTGGAGCAAGATGAACCTCAAATGGAAATCTACAGACACGACGTGCTGGTGTGAAGGATGCTAAAATGGACGCCATTTGTGGGAGGAACTTTGTGAAAACTGTCCTTGTTGCCCATAGCAACCAATCAGTGCTCATAGCAACCAATCAGAGCTCAGTTTTCATTTTTCCAGAGCAGAGTAAGAAATGAAAGCTGAGCTCCGATTGGTTGCTAGTAGAGCTGATTGGTTGCTACGGGCAACAGAGAAAGTCTTAGGCCTTGTTCACACGGCTTATTGCCGGCGTAATTGCGGGGATGGATTTCGCCCCGCAATTACATCGACAGCCAAGCAGCGGGGCGGGGCGGCGGGCGGGCAGCTCGCCGGCCCCAGAGACTATCATTATCTACGGCGTGTACACGCCGTAAATAATTCACATGTCACTTTCTCCCCGTCCGGCGGATTCGCCGAGCGGGTAGAGGAGACGGAATCCATAGTTTTCTATGAGAACTGTGGATTACCGTAGTTACTGGGACGGATTGGAGCCGTACTGCAGCGCAAATACAGCGCGCAGTACGGCTCCAATCAGTCACAGAATAAGTCGTGTGAATGAGGCCTTAGGGTATGTCCCCACGACACGGGTTTTCGGGCGGTTTGTGATTTTGCAGACCGCCTGAAAAAACGGCCGAAAATTAGCACAATGGTGCACAATCTTCCGTCAGGTTTTCGGACGGAATCTGTGCAAGCCAATGTGAAGGGGGGAGGATTTTTCCCTCGCTAATCCCCACACACTTCTTACAGTGTTTGTTATGAGTGACTTAAAAACGCAGAAAAGTCACAATTTTTTTGCAAAAATGTGGCTGGCACACAAATGTACACCATAAACCTGGCGCACATCGTATGCTGTTTCATATTACGGTCTATAGCAAAGATTTGGATTCTTTTTTCTTCCACAGTGTTCAGCGAATGGGATAAATAATGTTATATTTTAATAGATTAAACTTTCACAGATGCGGTGATACCAATTACATGTTGTTGTTTTTTTTTTAAATAATTATTTGCAAAACGACAAATGAACTTTACATTTTTTTAATTAATTTTTATACTGTTAACACTTTTTTTTTTTATTATTTTTTTTTTTTTACTTATACAAGCAGGATACTTGATCCCTAGGGGGCTCAATCACCCGTACACTTGTGTATTTACTTAAAGGGGTTGTCTCACTACAAAGATCAGCTTTCAACATGTAGGGAACACTAAATGAAGTCGTTTTCCAAATATGTTGCGTTGTTCTTTTTTTTGTTGTTGTTGTTGAGGAGCTACAAGTGATTTTAATCACCTTCTGAGGGCTTTCTAGTTTCCCAAGTGACTGACCTGTGTACTTCTTCTCCCTCTGCTGTTTGTTCTATCTGATAGCAGGGGGTGACGGCATTACACAGGTTGTGGCATCACAGAACTCTGGACAGTGAGAGATTGTTTGTTATCTGATCTTTCAGACAAAAGACAGTGATTACTACTGTTTACTTTAACTCAGAAGCTTCCCTGATCCTGACATGAGATTTTAGCAGTCTGGAGCTCATATGCCAATTACAGACAGCTTGACCAGGAAGTGACAGAGCAAAGCAGCATTATTTCATTCATGCATGAAACTATGAGATGAGACAACCGCTTTAAGGCAGAATGGTGTACCAAAATGGTGGTTCTAGCAAGTAATAGAAGCGCTTACATGACGATTACAGAAGCCTTCATTAGGCCTCCAGCTGCCAGGATATGTCCTCTGGTCAGTTTGACACTGGGCAGTAAAGCAATTGAGTCAATTCTGTGACGCCCGTTGTGGGGTTTCATTTCTCCATACTCAACCTGAAGATCAGGCAGGAGAGTTAGACTATGTTCACACGGCATAATTGTGGGGCGCAATTACGCCGGGACTTCTGGAGCTCGCGCCAACTCCCGCAGGGCGGGGGAGCCGGCAGCCCATAGACATTCATTTCTAGTGTCACTTATCTCCCCCCGCGGCGTATTGTGCGAGTGGGGAGAGGAGACGTAATCCATAGTGCTCTATGAGAACTGTGGATTACCGTAATGACTGGGGCGTATCTCGGCCCGTATTGAGCGCTGTACGGCGCGAAATATGGGCCGAAATACGTCCCTATTTCACCCACGTGAAAATAGCCTAAGGTTATGTTCACATGGGGCAGATCTGCTGCAGATATTGCCACAGTTTTGTTCTTGGAATTTATTACAGATTTTTCTACATTCACTTCAATCGGAGAAGGGCCATCCATAGGGCACCACTGTAAAAAATGTATATACAGTATGTTTAACGTATACACTTTTTAGGTAATGCCAATGTATAGAAAAGCGCATAAGGCTCCTTTGCTATTCTATACCTTTTTTTGCAGAATACAGACATGTACTGGCAAAACGATGCCAAAAGAGCACACTTTTGGCTCCGTTGGGTTGATTAAACCTACGGATAAGTTTAGTGTATATATCAGGAGTTTTCCCCGGAGCACACGCTAAACGGATGTGATAAATGTGGTGTGTACCTAGCCTTATATATATGTTTTTTTCTGAATGCCGCTGTATAGAATCGTGTAGGATCCTGTGCTATTCTATACTTTTCGCCTCTGTTAGGATATGTTCACATGGCATGTTGCGTCCGTGTGAACATACGCTTTTAGATACGTGTTTGGATCCGTCTGTCGGACCCTTAACGGACCCAAACACGTATCTAATAATGTGCAATGTGATTTACGTTGCTTTCAACTTGAAACATGCTTCGCGGTTCACACGAGCGATCGCCGATGCAAGTCTCATTGCGTCTTTTGGATCCGTTTCAAGAATTGGCATGTTAATTCTTGGTCCGAAAGACGCAGCAGGAGCCCTTTAATAAACTATAGGGTGCGATCCTGCTGCAGCCAAACATGCAGCTGCATGTTGGATATATGTTGGATCTGTTTAGGATCCGATTGCCGCAATGTTTTTGAAAGCAATTTTCAGATCCAACACGAATCCAAAAACGCTGTGTGAATGGCTCCTTAGGCTTAATCTTATGTACACATTTATCATATGGATCAGAAGCACAGTAAACAAACATCATTAAGGGTGCATTCACACTAAGATGTGTTTTTGTGCAGAAAGGCGCAGCAATTGATGCTGTGTGAAAAACGCACTGTGTGAATTCACCCTAACCAGGTGTGTAATTTAATTATTTTTAAAGATTTTTTTAAACTAAGTTTTGATTTACTTTTAACTGATTCCTAAATAGGCATTCTAATTTAATCATTTAAGTTGTAGCCATGTAAAGACTGCAGACACTGAGGCAGTCTGTGCGTTGCCATATGGGCCCTCTATGAGGAACTGGATCCTCCCCTGGAAGCCAAAGAAGGACACCTCCTTCATAAGGAACTTCACCCAACATATCATCATTGGGTTTTCTCAAGGATTCCCCATAAGTGTCTCGGTATATAACAGGAGGGATACAGTATACGCACCGATCAGTCCAGGGCTGCTGCATCAGAAACACACGGCTCTGTAATGTGACCTGAAAGATGGATTAGGGTAAAAGTTTCTTCCTTTGTCTCTACAGGTGCAAAGCTTGCAAACAATCAGGAGTCCTCCAGAGCCGCCCCCTGCTGGGAGCAACTACAATGGTTTCAATCAATGAAAGGACTATAGATTTGTCCTTTTTTCCCACATTTTTAAACCTAAAAGTGCCAAAAAAAGTGAAAGAGCCTAAGGTGAGTTAACAGCACTAGGAAATTGCTGTACCCGCTAATGCCGAGTCACACGACTGGGGAAAACTGACTGTACCCCGCATAAATAAAGAGGAAAATAGATTTGTCCTTTTTTTCCCACATTTAAAGCCCTAAAAAGTGCACAAAAAGTGAACCGAGCCTAAGGCTGAGTCTACACAGCACTGGGAAATCTGACTGTACCCAGCATAATGCCGAGTCTACACAGCACTGGGAAATCTGACTGTACCCAGCATAATGCCGAGTCTACACAGCACTGGGAAATCTGACTGTACCCAGCAAAATGCCGAGTCTACACAGCACTGGGAAATCTGACTGTACCCAGCATAATGCCGAGTCTACACAGCACTGGGAAATCTGACTGTACCCAGCAAAATGCCGAGTCTACACAGCACTGGGAAATCTGACTGTACCCAGCACAATGCCGAGTCTACACAGCACTGGGAAATCTGACTGTACCCAGTGCTGTGTAGCCCTCAAGTCTACACGGCAGAGGTTTTCTACTAAAGCCAGGTGCCGTTCACACGGCTTATTTTGGGCACGGATTGCAGCCGTATTGCGCGCCATACTGCGCTGCAATACGGCTGGAATCCGTCCCAGCCATTACGGTAATCCACAGTTCTCATAGAGAACTATGGATTCCGTCTCTCCTTCCCGCTCGGCAAATCCGCCGGGCGGGGAGAAAGTGACATGCACATTATCCCGGCGGGATACGCGCCGTGGATAATGAAAGTCTATGGGGCCGGCGGGCAGTGCCCCCGTCTCACCCCTTATTCAAGCCGTAATTGCGGGCGAAATCCGTCCCGCAATTACGGCTTGAATAAGCCTTATGAACCGGCCCCACTGGCCGTCCAGCGGAAGACAGAACATGTTCCATATTCTGTCAAATTCCTGTGCAGCCCATGTACTGGGCCAGCAGGAAATCCGAAAACTGGGCTGGGCATTTCATGCACATCCGTGCCAAGAACTGTGGTCCGGCAATGTTAAAATGGAGTCGGATTTTGGAGGGAATTTTAACATTGCTGTGTAGACGTAGCCTTAGGCTATGTTCACACGGCTTAAAATGGGCCGTATTTTGGTCCGTAATTACGCGCAGGAGTGCGCAAATTACGGGTTGAAAACGGCCCAGTCATGACCCTGTGCAGCGCCTATCTCTGCCGGACCATCTCACCCACCATGTCTCCCCAATAATGACTCTGAGACATAGATTGGATGTATTGGCCAAAGCAGCCATTTTATTAACATAACATTAATACACCAAACATTAGAAAACGAATGAGTATAGCCCCTCTATACCCATTCGACCACTCATAACCACCTTTTTCTAAACAGACCTTCCTAGTTAACACTTGGGGCTGAGGTCCTTGGAGTTACCATAACCCCCGACCAAGCCTGGCGACCATTCTCCAAACAGTAGCTTACCCTCAGCCATCACACCAAGCCCAAGGGCACCAAAACCACCTCAGGTGGCTCACCACTGTTCCCCTGCTCCCAAGGACCATGCCCTGCGGAGCCCGAAACCTTCGCCAGACCGGTCAATTCCAATTAGGAGCCAAGCCGAAACCTGACTCCCCCACCAATATTCACTGACTCCAAGGACCCCCATCCCGCCAGCCACTGCGACACCAGTAAACCTAACGTAACTACACACTAGCCAGCACCTCAAACCTTCCCAAACCCAGCACCTCTTGCCACAACAAAAAAGAGGGAGGGAGGGTGGGACTCACTCAGATTGTCTCTCTGCGCCGGATTGTTCCCGCGCGGCGCGGGGCGGCGGTTATATATCCCCCCCTCCCCCACAGAGCGTCACCCGGCGCACGTCACGCACCGCACGCTGTGCGCCACGCGCCAACTTTCCTTCACTCCTGCCAGGAGCCGGTGCGCCGGGTCATGTGGGGCCTACCTCCAGGGCTGCGCCCCACGTCCGGCCCCGCTCTTTACAGTAATCCACAGTTCTCATAGAGAACTATGGATTACGTCTCCTCTCCCTGCTCGGCGAATCCACCGCGGGGGGAGATAAGTGACATGTGAATTACCAGCGGCGTATACACGGCGTAATTGCGGGGCGTAATTACGTCCCGCAGTTAAGCCATGTGAACATAGCCTACTGGTTCGTTCACACAGCACAGTTTTGGTGCAGTTTTAACTGTGCTCCAATTAAACTGCCTTTATTACCAGCAAGCTTCTTTCATTTGTCTAAATTATTCAGAAAGGTGTTTCAAGTAAGAAATCATTGACTGTGTTTGAAGTCTTGTGGATACAAACACACTAATTGATTGCTCACTTTCCAAACGGTTTAGATAAGTGCAAAAAGCTTGCTGTTAATAAAGGCAGTTTAATTGGAGCACAGTTAAAACTGCACTGTGTGAAAGCATCCTAAGGGCGCGTTCACACAGCACAGGACAAATATCGGCCGGTTTTTGTCCTGTTTTGCGCCCGTCCCCACAGCCGCGGGAGGGACGGCTTTTCTCCGCGATGAGCGGAGAAAAGCCCTCCCCCCTCCCATTGAGCAGCACATCTTCTGTCCGGAAACCGGACGGAAGAAAGTGCATGTTCAATGTTTTGCCGCCGGACCGCCGGCGACAAAACCACTGGGCGGAAAACCCGTGCAGTGGGGACTGCTGCACGGGTTTTCCATAGAGCACAATTGTGCTCCTTTTTGGCCGGTTTTTCAGGCGGTCAGAAAAACCGCAAACCGGCTGAAAAACCGGCCGAAAACCCGTGCCGTGGGGACATGGCCTAAGGGCGAGGACAAAAACTATAGAGCCCTTGGGGGGTGTAACTAGAATTCATCAGACCCTGTAGAAATCTACAGGAAAAGGTGCAACTAGAAATCGTGGGCCCCCACACTACATAACAAGAATGAGTGTATTAGTAGAATTCATGGGGCCCCATAGCAGATAAGATGGGCCCCATACTATGTGACAGGAATGGGTGTTAGGCTTAGTGTACACTGCCTTATTTTGGATGGATGACGGATCCATTCTGAAGGAAGGGAGAATGGATGTGTTAACGTGTTCATTGACTCACATAGGTGGACGGATGTGCAACGTGCATTGACATAGTGTCCGTTTTTACACTTTCCCTCAAATATGCGTTTAACTTTAACAGATGGAGGACGTCGGGCGCTGAGCATTTTCAAGTTGAAAAAAACCGTATACATTACAGTATGTGTTTTTTTAATAATGTATGTCAATGGAAAATGGATCCTAGTGTTTGGGCCCATGTTCTAAACGTATATGTTTATACCCATCATGAAACATATAAACAAATCTACCCAATCAAATTGCAGGAAAAAACAGGTGACAGCCAATAGAAAACCTAGAAAAAAAAAATAGAAAAAACAAATCTCAAATGCAGTGTGCCTAATACTCATGGGCCACATAACAGATAAGATGAGCCCCCATACTTTGTGACAGGAATGGAAGTAACTAATACTAATGGGTCCACATACTATGTGACAGGAATAGGAGTAACTAATACTCATGGGCCCCCATACTATGTGACAGGAATGGGAGTAACTAATACTCATGGGCCCCCCATACTATGTGACAGGAATGTGATAACTAATACTCATGGGCCCCCATACTATGTGACAGGAATGGGGGTAACTAATACTCATGGGCCCCCATACTATGTGACAGGAATGGGAGTAACTAATACTCATGAGCCCCCATACTATGTGACAGGAATGGGAGTAACTAATACTCATGGGCCCCCATACTATGTGACAGGAATGGGAGTAACTCATACTCATGGGCCCCATACTATGTGATAGGAATGGGGGTAACTAATACTCATGGGCCCCCATACTATGTGACAGGAATAGGGGTAACTAATACTCATGGGCCCCCATACTATGTGACAGGAATGTGGTAACTAATACTCATGGGCCCCCATACTATGTGACAGGACTGGGTGTAACTAATACTCATGGGCCCCCATACTATGTGACAGGAATGGGAGTAACTAATACTCATGGGTCCCCATACTATGTGACAGGAATGGGAGTAACTAATACTCATGGGTCCCCATACTATGTGACAGGAATGGGAGTAACTAATACTCATGGGTCCCCATACCATGTGACAGGAATGGGAGTAACTAATACTCATAGGTCCCCATACTATGTGACAGGAATGGGAGTAACTAATACTCATGGGTCCCCATACTATGTGACAGGAATGGGTGTAACTAATACTCATGGGCCCCCATACTATGTGACAGGAATGGGAGTAACTAATACTCATGGGCCCCCATACTATGTGACAGGAATGGAGGTAACTAATACTCATGGGCCCCCATACTATGTGACAGGAATGGGAGTAACTAATACTCATGGGCCCCCATACTATGTGACAGGAATGGAGGTAACTAATACTCATGAGCCCCCATACTATGTGACAGGAATGGGTGTAACTAATACTCATGGGCCCCCATACTATGTGACAGGAATGGGAGTAACTAATACTCATGGGCCCCCATACTATGTGACAGGAATGTGGTAACTAATACTCATGGGCCCCCATACTATGTGACAGGAATGGGAGTAACTAATACTCATGGGCCCCCATACTATGTGACAGGAATGGGAGTAACTAATACTCATGGGCCCCCATACTATGTGACAGGAATGGGAGTAACTAATACTCATGGGCCCCCATACTATGTGACAGGAATGGGTGTAACTAATACTCATGGGCCCCCATACTATGTGACAGGAATGGGAGTAACTAATACTCATGGGCCCCCATACTATGTGACAGGAATGGGAGTAACTAATACTCATGGGCCCCCATACTATGTGACAGGAATGGGAGTAACTAATACTCATAGGTCCCCATACTATGTGACAGGAATGGGAGTAACTAATACTCATGGGCCCCCATACTATGTGACAGGAATGGGTGTAACTAATACTCATGGGCCCCCATACTATGTGACAGGAATGGGAGTAACTAATACTCATGGGCCCCCATACTATGTGACAGGAATGGGAGTAACTAATACTCATGGGCCCCCATACTATGTGACAGGAATGGGAGTAACTAATACTCATGGGCCCCCATACTATGTGACAGGAATGGGAGTAACTAGTATTCATGGGCCCCCATACTATGTGACAGGAATGGGAGTAACTAATACTCATGGGCCCCCATACTATGTGACAGGAATGGGTGTAACTAATACTCATGGGCCCCCATACTATGTGACAGGAATGGGAGTAACTAATACTCATGAGCCCCCATACTATGTGACAGGAATGAGAGTAACTAATACTCATGGGCCCCCATACTATGTGACAAGAATGGGAATAACTAGTATTCATGGGCCTCCATACTATGTGACAGGAATGGGAGTAACTAGTATTCACGGGCCTCCATACTATGTGACAGGAATGGGAGTAACTAGTATTCACGGGCCTCCATACTATGTGACAGGAATGGAGGTAACTAATACTCATGGGCCCCCATACTATGTGACAGGAATGGGTGTAACTAATACTCATGGGCCCCCATACTATGTGACAGGAATGGGTGTAACTAATACTCATGGGCCCCCATACTATGTGACAGGAATGTGATAACTAATACTCATGGGCCTCCATACTATGTGACAGGAATAGGGGTAACTAATACTCATGGGCCCCCATACTATGTGACAGGAATGGGTGTAACTAAAAATCATGGGCCCCATACTATGGGGACAGGAATGGGAGTAACTAATACTCATGGGCCCCAAATTACAAAAGGGTGACAATGGGGTTTTGGTGGGGTAACTAATACTCATGGGCCCCCATACTATGTGACAGGAATGGGGGTAACTAATACTCATGGGCCCCCATACTATGTGACAGGAATGGGGGTAACTAATACTCATGGGCCCCCATACTATGTGACAGGAATGGGGGTAACTAATACTCATGGGCCCCCAAAAATATGTGACGGGAAGGGGGTAACAATATCAGGGCCCCCATATATGTGACGGGATTGGAGTAACTCATACCGGGGGCCCCCATACTTGTGAAAAAAAAGGGGGTAACTAATACTCGGGGCCCCCTACTATTGACAGGAAAGGGGAAAACTAATACTCGGCCCCCAAACTTGCAGGAATGTGGGAAAATAATACTCATGGGGCCCCCATCATGTAAAGGGGAGGGTTTTGAACTAATACTCATGGGCCCCCACACTAGGGAAAGGGAATGGGAGTAAAATACTCATGGGCCCCCATACTTGTACAGGAATGGGAGTAAACTAATACTAGGGCCCCCCAAAATATTGACAGAAGGGGGGTAACAAATACTCAGGGGCCCCCCCATACTATGTGACGGAAGGGGGAGTAACTAATATAGGGCCCCCCCATACATTACAGGAATGGGGTAACTAATACTCAGGGGCCCCCTACAGTGACAGAATGGGGGTAACTAATATCTTGGGCCCAATACTATGTACAGGGATGGGTGTACTAATATCAGGGCCCCCCTACTATGTAAAGGGAAGGGGAGTAACTTATCTGGGCCCCCCTCTAGTGACAAAAGGGAGTAACAAACTCAGGGGCCCCCATACTATGTGACGGGGAATGGGGTAAAATATCAGGGCCCCCAATATTGCGGGAAATTGGGAGTAACTGTTTCATGGGCCCCCATACTATGGACAGGAATGGGTGTAACTAATATCAGGGCCCCCCCAAAAAATGTGACAGGAAGGGGAGTAACAAATTATGGGCCCCCCATACTAGGCAGGAATGGAGGTAACAATACTCAGGGCCCCCCCATACAAGGACAGGAAAGGGGGAGAACTAGTATTCATGGGCCCCAAAACTTTTTAAACGGGAATGGGTGTAACTAATCTATGGGCCCCCCATACTATGTAAAGGGAAGGGGGATTAATAATACTCATGACCCCCCCATACTATGTTGGGAATGGGAGCATCAAATACCAGACCCCCCATACATGTACGGAAATGAGATAACAATACTCATGGGCCCCCTACTATGGACGGGAAATGGGGGGGTAAAATACCATGAGCCCCCATCTAGTGAAGGAATGGGTGTAACTAATACTATGGCCCCCCAACTATGTACGGGAATGGGAGTAACTAAAATCATGGGCCCCCATACTATGTGAAGGGGAATGGAGGTAAAATACCATAGGCCCCTATACAGTAAAGGGAAGGGGGGTAACTAATACTCAGGGCCCCCCCATACATGTGGGGAATGGGGTAACTAATACTCAGGGCCCCCCCATCTTTTGCGGAATGTGTAACTAATACTCGGGGGCCCCCATACATGTAAAGGAATGGTGTAACTAATACTCATGGGCCCCCCATACTATGTGACAGGAATGGGTAAAACAAATGTCGGGGGCCCCCAAAATTTGGGGAAAAGGGATAACTAATACTCATGGGCCTCCTATATGTGACAGGAAAGGGGTAACTAATAACCATGGGCCCCATACATGTGACGGGGAAGGGGTGTAAAGTGTCTGAGCCCCCATACTAGGGAAACGATGGGTGTAACTAATACTCATGGGCCCCCATTAAATTGACGGGAAATGGGAGAAACTAATACTCACGGCCCCCATACTATGTAACGGAATGGGATAACTAATACCAGGGGGGCCCCCCATACATTACAGGAAGGGGTTGTAATAGTAGCATGACCCCCCCATACTATGTGGAGGAAGGGGAGTAACTAATACTCATGGGCCCCATACTAGTGCAGGAAGGGGGGTAACTAATACTCAGGGCCCCCCCATACTATTGACAGGAATGGGAGAAAAACTAATACTCATGGGTCCCCCTACATGTGCGAGGAATGGAGAAACTAATACCATGGGCCCCCATACTATGTGACGGAATGAGAGAAAATAATACCATGGGCCCCCCATACTTGTGACAGGAAATGGGGAACAAAATTTTCATGGGCCTCCATACTTGTAAGGAATGGGAGTAACTTATTCACGGCCTCCATATATGTACGGAAGGGGAGAAATAGTTTTCCCCGGGCCTCCTTTTACTATGTACAGGAATGGAGGAAAACTAATACCATGGGCCCCCATACTATGTGACAGGAATGGGTGAAAAACTAATACTCATGGGCCCCCTACTATGTACAGGAAGGGAGTAAAAAATACTAGGGCCCCCCAAAACTTGTGAAAGGAATGGGGGTAACAATACTCAGGGCCCCCATACAGGGCCGGGAATGGGGGTAACTAATACTCAGGGCCCCCCATACTATGGGGACAGGTTTGGTTAACAATACTCAGGGGCCCCCCATACTATGTGCCCAGCAATGGGAGTAACTAATATCATGGCCCCCTACATTGACGGGAAATGGGGGTAACTAATACTAGGGGCCCCATACTAGTGGGGAATGGGGGTAAAAATACTCATGGGCCCCCATCTTTTGACGGGAAGGGGGGAAAAACTAATACTCAGGGGCCCCCCATAATATGCAGGATGGGTGTAAAAATTTACTCATGGGCCCCCACACTAGTGACGGAATGGGAGTAAAATACTCAGGGGCCCCCCATATATGTGACGGGGAAGGGGGGAAAAAACTAAACTATGGCCCCCATACTATGGGGACAGGAAGGGGGGGTTAACGAATACTCATGGGCCCCTACTATGGACAGGAATGGGGTAAAAATACCAGGGGCCCCCCATAATGTGACAGGAATGGGGGTAACTAATACCATGGGCCCCCTATATGGAAGGAAGGGGAGTAACATATTCATGGGCCCCCATACATGTGAGGGGAAAGGGGAGTAATATATTCAGGGGCCCCCATCTATGTGACGGGAAAGGGGGAAAATAATCTCGGGGGCCCCCCATACAATGTGACGGGGAATGGGAGAAAAACAAAATTTACCCCCAGGGGGCCCCCATACTTGTCAGCAACGGTGTAACTAATACTCATGGGCCCCATACTATGTGAAGGAATGGAGGTAACTAATATTTCATGGGCCCCCCATACTATGGACGGGAAAATGGGATAATAGTATTCATGGGCCCCCATACTGTGACAGGAAAGGGTGTAACTAATCTCAGGGGCCCCCCCATCATGTGACAGGAAGGGGAAACTAATACTATGAGCCCCCATACTTGTGATAGGAATGGGAGAAATTAAACTCATGAGCCCCATACTATGTGACGGAATGAGATAAAATACTCATGAGCCCCAATTACTATGTGAACAGGAATGAGAGAAAAATAATTCATGGGCCCCCAACTTTTTGACAGAATGGAGGTAAATAATACTCTGACCCCCATCTATGTGAAAGGAAGGGGTTTTAAAAAATACTCGACCCCCCCAACTAGTGACAGAAAGGGGGTTTAATTTACTCTTTGGGCCCCCCAACTATGGACAGGAATGGAGGAACTAATATCAGACCCCCTATACTATGGACAGGAATGGGGGTAATAATACTCGGGGGCCCCCCATACTATGTGACGGGAAATTGTGATAATAATTCATGGGGCCCCCATCATGGACGGGAATGGGGTAACTAATACTAGGGGCCCCCCCCTTAAGTGCAGGAAAAGGGGTTAAACTGATATGACCCCCCATACTATGTGAACGAATGGGTTTAAAATAATACTCAGGGGGCCCCCAACTATGTGACAAAAAATGGGAGTAAACAAACTCACGAGCCCCCATACTATGTGACAGGAAGGGGAGTAATAATACTCATGAGCCCCATATTTGACAAGAAGGAGTAACTAATACATGGGCCCCCAAACATGTGACAGGAAGGGGGTGTAACTAGTAGAAGGGACCCCCATATTATGTACAAATGGGAGTAACTAATACTCTGGGCCCCCACACTATTGACGGGAATGGGGTAACTAAAATCAGGGGGCCCCCAAACTTGTAAGGAATGGGGGTAACAAATACCAGGGGCCCCCATACTAGTGACAGGAAGGGGGGTAACTAATACTAAAGGGGCCCCCCATCATGTGACAGGAATGGGTGTAACTAATACTCATGGGCCCCCATACTATGTGAAAATGGGAGTAACTAAAAATCTGGGCCCCCATACTATGTGACGGGAATGGGGGTTTAACTAATATCGGGGGCCCCCCATACATGTGACAGGAATAGGGGTAAAAATACTCATGGGCCCCCATATTTGACAGGAAGTGGAAAACTAATACTCATCCCCCATACTATGTGACGGACTGGTGTAACAAATACCAGGGGCCCCCCCTATTGACGGGAAAGGGAGTAATAATACTCAGGGGCCCCCCATATATGGGGGACGGGAATGGGTTGAAACAAATACTCAGGGGCCCCCATATCTATGTGCAGGAAGGGGATTTAACTAATACTCAGGGGCCCCCTCTATGGGACGGGAAATTGGGGGGTAACAAAATATCAGGGGCCCCCCCCAAATACTTTGTGACGGGAAGGGGAGTAACTAATATCGGGGCCCCCCATATATTTACAAAAATGTGGTAACTAATACTCATGGGCCCCAACTTTTGGGACAGAAGGGAGGTAACAATACTAATGGGCCCCCATACTATGTGAAAGGAAGGGAGTAACTTTTCATGGGCCCCCATACTAGTGACAGGAAGGGAGTAACTAATACTATGGCCCCCATACTATGTGACAGGAATGGGGGTAATAATTATGGGCCCCTTACATGTGACGGGAATGGATTAACTAGTATTCATGGGCCCCCATACTATGTGCAGAAAGGGGGAGTAATAGTATTCGGGGCCCCTTTCTTTGTGAAGAAGGGGTAATATTTTTCAGGGGCCCCCCATACTATGTAAAGGGAAGGGGAGTAACTAGTATTCATGGGCCCCCATACTATTTTCGGGAATGGGTAAAAAATATCAGGGCCCCCCAATACAAGTGTAGGAAGGGAAGTCACTAATATCATGGCCCCCATACTATGTGACAGGAATGGGTGTAACTAAATCAGGGGCCCCCATACTATGGACGGGAATGGAGGTAACTAATACTCATGGGCCCCCCATACTATGTGACGGGAATGGGAGTAACTATATTCAGGGCCCCCCATATTTGGGCCCAGGAAGGGGTGTAACAAATCTCAGGGCCCCAACTATGTGACAGGAATGGGAGAAAAATATCATGACCCCCCTTTACTAGTGATAGGAATGGGAGAAAACTAATACTCATGAGCCCCCATATTGTACGGGAATGAGAGTAACAAATACTCATGACCCCCAATACTATTGACAGGAATGGGGTAACAAATACTCAGGGGCCCCCTACTATTGCCCGGAAGGGAGGCAATAATACTCTGGGGCCCCCTATAGTGACAGGGAAGGGGTGTAACTAATACTCTTTTCCTCCATACTATGTAAGGAATGGGAGAACTAATACTAAGGGCCCCCATACTATGTGACGGGAAATAGGTAATATATCATGAGCCCCTATACTATTGACAGGAAGGGGGAAAACTAATACTAGGGGCCCCCCATACTATGTGACGGGAATGGGGGGAACCCAAATACATGGGGCCCCCCATACATGTGACAGGAATGTGAAACAAATACTGGGGCCCCCCAAAAATATGTGCAGAATGTGAGTAAAAAATACTCATGGGCCCCCTTTACTATGTGACCGGAATGGGGGTAACTAATCTCATGAGCCCCATTTATGTGACAGAAGGGGTGAAAATAATATCTGGGCCCCCCATATATGTGACAGGAATGGATAACTAATATCATGAGCCCTATCTATGTGAAAAGGGGTTGGGGGTAATAAAAATCAGGGGGCCCCCATACATTGACGGGGAATGTGTAACTAATACTCGGGGCCCCCAAAAATATGTAAAACAGGAAATTGGTTAACTAATGCCATGGGCCCCCCCATACTATGTGACGGGAATGTAAAACTATCTCGGGCCTCCATACTGTAAAGGGAAGGGGGTAACTAATACTCAGGGCCCCCATACTATGGACGGGAAAAGGGGGGTAACTAATACTCAGGGGCCCCCCTCTATGTGCAGGAAGGGGTGTAACTAGTATTTCTGACCCCATCTATTGACAGGAAAGGGGGGTAACTAATACTCGGGCCCCCATACTATGTGACAGGAATGGAGGTAACAAATTTCCATGGGCCCCCATACTATGTGACAGGAATGTGATAACTAATACTCATGGGCCCCCTTTTATATGTAAGGTGGAGGAACTAATACTCAGGCCCCCCCCTATTTATTACGGGAAGGGGGAGAACTAATCCATGCCCCCCCCTTTTTAAATGTGACAGGAATAGGAGTAACAAATACTCAGGGCCCCCCCATATATGTGACGGGAATGGGATAACAAATCTCATGACCCCCCATACTATGTGACAGGATGGGTGAACTAAACTCATGGGCCCCCCATACTATGTGACAGGAATGGGAAAAAACTAATCCCAAGGGGCCCCCCCTATATGTGACGGGAAGGGGGGAAAAACTAATACCAGCCCCCATACTAGTACGGAATGGGAGTAACTAAAAATCATGACCCCCCCAAATTTATGTGACAGGACTGGGTTGAAACTAATAATCATGGGCCCCCTACTAGTGACGGGAATGGGGAAAAAAATTAGGGGCCCCCATACATGTGCGGGAATGGGGAAAGTAATTACTATGACCCCCCTACTATGTACGGAAATGGGGGTAACAATACTCATAGCCCCATACTATTGACGGGGAAAGGGGTAATAATACTCAGGGGCCCCCCATACAAATGGACGGTTTGGGAGAAAACAAATACTCATACCCCCCCATACTATGTGACAGGAATGGGGGTAACTAATACACGAGCCCCCATACTATGTGACAGGAATGGGGGTAACTAATACACGAGCCCCCATACTATGTGACAGGACTGGGAAACGCACTGCAGGTTTCTATAGCAGCACAGCCCTGTCGTTCCCTACAATGTGGCCGCTCAGCAGCTGCTTTGGGTATAACTACCGTAGTTGTGGGAGTTTTAGTCGAAGTTTTGCCATTACCCACAAGTCACCGGTCATGGGGCCCCGGCCCTCAGCATACACTGCACTATAGGGTTGGGCAGTGGCTCCGTGTCGCAGCCCCCTGTGACTTGTAGTTCTACACCTCCCTTGCTCGCTTTGGAGCAGCCACTCCTGTTATCCAGTAACCACCCTGTAATAACCGCACAGTGTGACCGGCGCGCACATCCCGTCACGTTACCAGCAGCTGAGGGCTGCGATTATCCACAGGGGGGCGGGGTTAACCTTTCCAGACCCCGCCCGTCCGCCGGCCTGACCACCCCCACTCCTCCCTCCCACGCATGCTCAGTGTGTCCTGCGCTCCACGAGGGTCAGCATCTCTCTGCGGACTCGTCCTCGTCCTGGAACATCGGAGTCTCCCCGCTCTGCAGCCAGCATGCCGGCCCAGGTGCTCAGCGGCAAGGTGGTCTCCGGGTAAGTGTTACCAACCCCGGCGCCGCAGGGGTTAATGGCACACGTGTGCTTGATGATCTGGATCGACCAGTGCAGAGGTGCAGGTGCTTTACCCCCAAGGGGATTCAGAGCTGCCCCATTGGCTGCGAGTCTGATTTATAGGACACTCAGCAGAAGCCTTAAAAATTTGGAGAAACTTCTTGTGCGGAGAGTGCATTGAGGTCACCTCCACCTGTAGGAGCAGTGACGGTGATCAGTAATCCACAGCTGCAGGTTCGTTACAGTTGGATCCCTTGTAAGGCTATGTTTCCAATGCACTGTTGTTTGGTCGGAATTTTAAGCGGATTTAGAATCCAGTAACCAGTGCCCCATAGACTGCAATAGAAAATCCAAGTGTAACTAGTGACCATAGACTGCAATAGAAAATCTGACTGTAACTAGTGCCCCATAGACCGCAATAGAAAATCCGACTGTAACCAGTGCCCATAGACTGCAATAGAAAATCCGACTGTAACCAGTGCCCATAGACTGCAAGAGAAAATCCAACTGTAACCAGTGCCCCATAGACTGCAAGAGAAAATCCAACTGTAACCAGTGCCCCATAGACTGCATGAGAAAATCCGACTGTAACTAGTGCCCCATAGACTGCAAGAGAAAATCCGACTGTAACCCAGTGCCCCATAGACTGCAAGAGAAATTCCGACTGTAACTAGTGCCCCATAGACCGCACTAGAAAATCCAACTGTAACTAGTGCCCCATAGACCGCAATAGAAAATCCAACTGTAACTAGTGCCCCATAGACTGCAATAGAAAATCCAACTGTAACTAGTGCCCCATAGACTGCAATAGAAAATCCAACTGTAACTAGTGCCCCATAGACTGCAATAGAAATCCAAACTGTAACTAGTAGCCCCATAGACTGCAATAGAAAATCCGACTGTAACCCAGAGCCCCATAGACTGCAATAGAAAATCCGACTGTAACCCAGAGCCCCATAGACTGCAATAGAAAATCCAACTGTAACTAGTGCCCCATAGACTGCAATAGAAAATCCAACTGTAACTAGTGCCCCATAGACTGCAATAGAAAATCCAACTGTAACGTCGCCCCCATAGACGCGCAGAAGAAAAGCCAACTGTAACCAGGCCCCCCATAGACGCATAGAAAACCAACTGTAACAGGCCCCATAGACGCACAAGAAAATCCAACTGTAACTAGGCCCCCCATAGAGGGCCCGAGAAAATCCAACTGTAACTGGGCCCCCCCATAGCTCGCGAGGGAAGACCACTGTAACCGTCGCCCCCCCATAGCGCGAGGAAAATCCAACTGTAACCAGTGCCCCATAGACGGCAAGAAAAGCCGACTGTAACCAGTGCCCCATACTGCAATGAAATCCAACTGTAACAGTGCCCCATAGACGCAATAGAAAGAGCCAACTGTAACAGTGCCCCATAGTACCGCAATAGAAGAACCAACTGTAACCGAGTCCCCATAGCGCGAAGGAAGAATCCAACTGTAACTAGGCCCCCCATAGACGGCGAGGGAAAATCCGTTGCATAGCGCTAGTAATTCTAGTGGCCCCATAGAACTGCAATAGGAAAATCAATGTAACTGGGCCCCCTGGCTAGAAATCTGTAATCGGCCCCATTAGTGCAATAAAATCCGACTGTAACTAGTGCCCCATAGACTGCAATAGAAAATCCAACTGTAACTAGTGCCCCATAGACGCAATAGAAAATCCTTTTGCCCCGTAACCAGTGCCCCATAGACCGCAATAGAAAATCCAACTGTAACTAGTGCCCCAAGACCGAATAGAAAGCCAACTTAACCGGCGCCCCCCCCCCCCCCCCCGTAGACGCGAGAGAAAAGTCGACTGTAACCGCGCCGCCCCCCCCCCCCCCCATAGACGGCGAGAGAGAAAAGCCGACTGTAACCGGCGCCCCCCCCCCCCCCCCCATAACGGCGAGAGAAAAGCCGACTGTACCGGCGCGCCCCCCCCCATAGACGGCGAGAGAAAAGCCGACTGTAACCGGCGCCCCCCCCCCCCCCCCAATAGACGGCGAGAAAAAGCCGCTGTAACCGGCGCCCCCCCCCCCCCCCCATAGACGGCGAGAGAAAAGCCGACTGTAACCGGCGCCCCCCCATAGACGGCGAGGGAAGAGCCGACTGTAACCGGCGCCCCCCCCATAGACGGCGAGAGAAAGGCCGACTGTAACCGGCGCCCCCCCCATAGACGGCGAGAGAAAGGCCGACTGCAACCGGCGCCCCCCATAGGCGGCGAGGGAAAATCCGTGCTATATTCTGCACAGTACGGATTTTCTACTGTTGGATTTCTAACCCGCCGGTTTATAGAACGTGTTCTACAAGCTGCTGGATTCTAGTACAGTTCAATGTACTGGGCTGGCTGAAATCTGAAATCGGACCGCGGTTCGGTGATTGTGAAATAACGTTGGATTTCCACCGGCATTTTCCAGTTGCCGTGTGGACATAGCCTAGGTTCACACAGCTCGCTTGTATCCAGGTCTAAAATCGGTGCCAATAAGTGCGGTTTTTGGCTGTGGAGTTGACGCAGATTTCAGCCTCCAATATACCGTGTGAGGATTCGGCAGGGAATCCGCCTCAGGAACTGACAAGTTGGTTCTTTTTCAGCGGCGGAGAAAAAATCCGTACTGTGGAAAATCAGCATTGACTGCCCTGAGGATTTTCCATTAGAAACGATGCCCGGCAGATTGTGGACTGATGTGGACACTGATTCCTTGTTAGAATCCATGTTCAAATCAGCCTTGGGTAAAGTACACGGATTTTGGGTGGCATTTTCAGCTTGCTGTGTAGACCTAGGCTAAGGCAGATTAGTCAGATTTGGACGCTGGTTCTGACCCAGATTCAGTGCTGAATCCCCATCAGAATCGATTTGCCAAACCGGCTGTGTGAACATAGCTTAGATCAGGCATCCTCAAACTGCGGCCCTCCAGCTGTTGGGAAACTACAACTCCCATCATGCATTTATATAATCTATAACAGTGGGCATGATGGGAGTTGTAGTTTCCCAACAGCTGGAGGGCCGCAGTTTGAGGACGCCCTGGTTTAGATGAATGCATTCGTTATAAGGATTTTGTTACAATGTGTCAGTGTGCAGTGTCTTATGCAATATAATAACATTCCTGTGAGGAAAAACATAAGCAAATAATATCTATCAGTAACCTGTCCTATCTGGAGTGGAGCCTGCAGGGGAGCACGAGTGTCTGTCTGTGAGTGAGCTCTGCTGAGGACAGTGGGGCAATTAGGGCTGTGGGCTAAATAGGGGACGGTTTACTCAGTCCCAGGTTATTACCGGAGACTCTGACATTTCTGTCAGTGCTCGGTGATGATGCAGGGGACTTTGAGGGTTGCACTTGATACAGGGAGACCTCAGTAGCCCACTGACAGATCTGCAGGGGGCAGCGGTGCCCTTTTGGGGCGGGAAGGGGGCGCGCGTGCCGGGGCAGCGGTGCCCTTTTGGGGCGGGAAGGGGGCGCGCGTGCCGGGGCAGCGGTGCCCTTTTGGGGCGGGAAGGGGGCGCGCGTGCCGGGGCAGCGGTGCCCTTTTGGGGCGGGGAGGGGGCGCGCCGTGCCGGTGGCAGCGGTGCCCTTTTGGGGCGGAAGGGGGCGCGCGTGCCGGGGCAGCGGTTGCCCTTTTGGGGCGGGAAGGGGGCGCGCGTGCCGGGGCAGCGGTGCCCTTTTGGGGGCGGGAAGGGGCGCGCGTGCGGGGGCAGGGGGGCCCTTTTGGGGGGGGAAGGGGGCGCGCGTGCCGGGGCAGCGGTGCCCTTTTGGGGCGGGAAGGGGGCGCGCGTGCCGGGGCAGCGGTTGCCCTTTTGGGCGGGAAGGGGGCGCGCGTGCCGGGGCAGCGGTGCCCTTTTGGGGCGGGAAGGGGGCGCGCGTAGCCGGGGCTGCGGTGCCCTTTTGGGGCGGGAAGGGGGCGCAGTGCCGGGGCAGCGGTGCCCTTTTGGGGCGGGAAGGGGGCGCGCGTGCCGGGGCAGGCGGTTTCCCTTTTGGGGCGGGAAGGGGGCGCGCGTTGCCGGGGCAGCGGTGCCCGTTTGGGGCGGGAAGGGGGCGCGCGTGCCGGGGCAGCGGTGCCCTTTTGGGGCGGGAAGGGGGCGCGCGTGCCGGGGCAGCGGTGCCCTTTTGGGGCGGGAAGGGGGCGCGCGTGCCGGGGCAGCGGTGCCCTTTTGGGGCGGGAAGGGGGCGCGCGTGCCGGGGCAGCGGTGCCATTTTGGGGCGGTATGGGGGCGCGCGTGCCGGGGCAGCGGTGCCTAGTGAATTGGCCAGTTATTATTGGATATACCGTGTATCAGCACTTGGAGTTCAATGAGCTTGCAGGGTTTAATATTGCGGAGTTTCATCTTCTTCCAGAAATTAGTCTTGTGGAGGTTTTCTTTGGTTCCTTTCATCGCTTCCCATTGCCCACTATAGCAGCAGTGGTAGGGGTCCTGTGTCGCATTGCTCTCCATTCTTAGGGTATGTTTACACGGCTAATTTGTAAGCGTAATTGCGCGCATATTTCGCCATGCATTGTGCTTTATTCGTGGCAAAATGCGCGCCGCAATTGCGGTAATTCATAGCTCTCATAGAGAACTATGAATTGCGCATCGTCTCGCCGGATGTACAATACGATCGTATCGTACACCCGGGGAGAGCATTGACATGTCAGTTGTTCGCAGCGGTTACGCACCGCTGACAATGAGTTAGTGGAGCTGGCCGGATGCCTCCCACGTGACCCGTGCTTTAGAATTATGCGCTGATCAGCGCATGCTTCCAAAACACGCGAGGTATTGCGGTGCGTACTGTAGTCTGTGGATTACCGTAATTATGGGGCGCTTTTCCCCACATATTAAGTGCAGTATGGCGTGAAATGCGCTCCAAAATAAGCCATATGAACATAGCCTTAGGCCATGTCCCCACGGCACGGGTTTTCGGCCGTTTTTTCAGCCGGTTTGCGATTTTTCAGACCGCCTGAAAAACCAGACGAAAATGAGCACAATTGTGCTCTATGGAAAACACGTGCAACAGTCCCCACTGCACGAGTTTCCGCTCAGCGGTTTTTCCGCCCGCGGGCCGCTAAAAATACATTGAGCATGTCCGGAAACCGGACGGAATATGAACACCTCAATGGGAGGGCTGTTCTCCGCTCATCACGGAGAAAAGACGCCCCCCCCCTCACCCCTACGGCAAACCGACCGGTATTTGTCCACTGCCGTGTGAACGCACCCTTAGGCCGTGTACACACGGCATAGTCCCGCCGGATTTGGGCGCCGTATTGAGCGCACAAATCCGCCGTGAATAAGGGGCGGGACGGGGCCGGAGCGTGGCGGGGGCGCCGCTCCCGGCCCCATAGACAATGCATTGTTTACGGCGCGTACGCGCCGTAAATGTGCATGTCACTTACTCCCCCCGCGGCGGATTTGCGAGCGGGAGGAGCGACGGAATCCACTGTTCTCTATGAAGTCAGTGATTACCGTAATGACTCCGACGGATTGGCGCCGTATTGAAGCGCAAATCCGGCGCGGAATACGGCGCCAATCCGTCGGCAAATAAGCCGTGTGAACGGGGCCTTACAGTTTAGTGAGTCTTCTGCTACGTGTTATGTTGTATAACCAGCATCCGATAACGGGTTAAATCCTCTAATACCAGCACGTGACCAGGTTTATACTTCAATTTGTTCCAAAAGGCCTTGGGCTAAAAGGAACAATAGTCTGGCCAGTCCAGCGTCTCCCATCCTCCACCTGCTTCTGGTCTGACCATGGTAATATCTCTCACGTTACATTGTGTTCTTGCGCAAGTCTGGTGAACTGGGCATAAAGTTACCTGGAAGCAAAAAACACTAAACTTTGCCCCTTTTTACAAGGTGGCACGATGCCTGGCTGCTGGGCTTGCAGAATTGAGCACGGCCTTGGGAGGTCACCTGCTGCTTATCAGATCTTATTATAATATTAATATGAATCACGCTGTGTAATGGTCGGAGCGCTGGAGGGTATTTTAGCACATCCGTCTGGACAGTACTGACCCCTCCAGTTAATTGAGCAGGAAATGCCTCATCGTGGGTCTCATGAGCTCCCACTAAACAGGCTTTAGGTTTAGCGGACGCGCGTTGCTGGTGTTCAGGAGCCCATAAACCTTCAAAAGCTATGAGTGTTGAGCCGACTGCCATTCCTGCCAACAACCCCTCCATATGCATGCACGCTCAATGAGAGGGAGCAAGCCGTCCCCAGACATCTGCCGGCAGCTTCTCTTCAGGGAGTCAAAAAAGATCAAGTGTTGAAATTTGACATGCATGATCCTTCGCTCAAGGGGAGATTTGTGGGGTCCCCACATATATTAGGTAGGTGGTCCATCCAATCACCAAAATCAGTAAGGTCTCCCAACTCTTGTGTATGGGGGTCAATGGGGAAGGCCATTTTATATGCAAAGAATATGGTTCCATATCATAGGTCTTTATAATGCTATTTGGTCATATGACCAGATCCACAGACATAAAGATGAGGAATAGATTCAGGCTATACAATACCTTAGCTGAAAATGATGTCCTCACGATACAAGACGTTCCCTCCATGCACATAGGACAGGTCAATGTTGTAGGCATTCCTAATATAACATTTAATGGGCCGGTTTCATGGACATAAGATGGGTCAATGTTGTATGGACCCATATTACACCATCATATAGGCCGAGCTCCACAGAATGTTGTATGGATCCATAATATACCACCATATGGGTCGGATTCTACAGACATAGGACAAGTCAGTATTGTATGGATTCATATTGTACCACCAGACGGGCCTTAATGGACATTGGAGAGGTCAATATTGTAGGGATGCATAATATAGCATTAAATGGGCAGGGTTTCATGGACATAAAACGGGTCAATGATGTATAGATCCATATTATACCACCATATGGGCTGGGCTCCACAGACATAGGACAGGTCAATGTTGTATGGATCCATAATATGCCACCATATAGGCCGGGCTCCACAGAATGTTGTATGGCTCCATAATATACCACCATATGGGCCGGATTCCACAGACATAGGACAAGTCAGTGTTGTATGGATTCATATTGTACCACCAGATGGGCCTTAATGGACATAGGAGAGGTCAATGTTGTAGGGATCCATAATATACCATGAAATGGGCTGGGTTTCATGGACATAAGACTGGTCAGTGTTGTATGGATCCATAATATACAACCAGATGGTCCGGATTCCATGGATAGGACAGGTCAATGTTGTATGGATCCATAATATACAACCAGATGGTCCGGATTCCATGGACAGGTCAATGTTGTATGGATCCATAATATACAACTAGATGGGCCGGATTCCACGGATAGGACAGGTCAATGTTGTATGGACCCATAATATACAACCAGATGGTCCGGATTCCACGGACAGGACAGGTCAATGTTGTATGGACCCATAATATACAACCAGATGGTCCGGATTCCACGGACAGGACAGGTCAATGTTGTATGGATCCATAATATGCCACCAGACGCGTCGGTTCCACAGACATATAACGGGTCAATGTTGTATGGATCCATTACTTTACGCCTGTACTACACTATTCTTGCCTCTATTTTCAGGTGACTAAAGCCATATTCTTTCCACCTTCACTTACACGGTTACTTCTTATTACATTATTTATTCCAGACTTGTCCGAGAACGTCTGAAAAATGAAATTGCGGCTTTGAAGGAGAAGTACGCTGGTTTCTCTCCAGGCCTGGCCATTCTGCAGGTTTGTGTATTGATTACTTTTCTGCATATTTTATGCTTGTGCCTGAGCTGCATGCTGGAAAAAGACCCATTAGCCACATTACAGACTTGTGGTGCGCCCGTCTGTTTTTGATTTTGTCAAGTCTGTTGGTCGGACAAACTGGATCCTTAGTACAGTCAAAACAAGACTTCGACTGGGTGGGTAGAAGATGTGGATGAAGGGAGGGGTATAGGTCATTTTAAAAATTTATTTCCCCTATTAAGTCAGAATATGGAGCCCATAAGGCAAGAACCAATCTGCCTACAGGAATATTCTTCTTCTTGACCCAAACAGTGATCAGACTGGGTCAGAATTCTAATAAGAATAATATAGGGCCACATAAGTGTTGTTGTAAGTCATTCTATAAGCCTTTCATGAAGCCCCCACCTGTTCCTGTTGAGGCCACCGCCTGAGGCGGCAAATCCACAGATTTAGGGCACGTTCACACGGCATAGGACAAATACCGGCTGGTATTTGTCCGGTTTTGCGGCCGTCCCCACGGCGGGGGGAGGGGGTGGGGGGCTTTTCTCCGCGATGAGCGGAGAACAGCCCTCCGCCCTCCCATTGAGGTGTTCATGTTCTGCCCGGAAACCGGACGGAAGAATGAACATGCTCAATGTTTTTTGAGCGGCCCGCGGACGGCAAAACCGCCCGACGGAATACCCGTTCAGTGGGGACTGCTGCACGGGTTTTCCATAGAGCACAATTGTGCTCATTTTCGGCCGGTTTTTCAGGCGGTCTGAAAAACCGCAAACTGGCCGAAAACCCGTGCCGTGGGGACATGCCCTTACAATTCTTATGGTCAAGATGGCTTGTCAGATTTGGAGATCGAACCCTTTGGGGTTTTCCATAAATCGACTTTTTCCCCTACTTTTTATAAGAGCCCTTTAAGTACTTCATAAAGAGCAAGAAAGTAAGTGATGGTATGAAGCAAGGATGTGCCGTCACAATCTGTCTGACCAATGTCTGCCTGGCACATCCTCAACTTATCCCTTGAATATAGCAGCTCCAGCGCTGATGTAGCGCTCTCTCTACCGCAACACCACTCTGTATGTTACATAGTTAAATGCGCACTGGTGTGGCTGCAATACATATAGTCATTCAAATAACAGTGGCACACTATGGACTAAGGAAACTATCAGAAAGGACATAGGAATTTTGGAAAAGGCAATACTGCTAACTAGAATACATGAAAAAATTCTGAGGCTCTTAGCTCACACTCCTGGCCAAAAATGCCCAAGCACACCTCCGCAACTTCACCGGGACCTCAGTACAGGTGGGTCCTACGCTATTGTTACCTCTATTGGGTCCTGTTCAGACCTGCATACTTTAGGGAGCGAAGATACCTGCTTCAAAGAACACTGGACTGATTTAAAACCTGAGGAAGTGGGTGGGGTGCAAAAACCAAAATGGAGGCAACCACTCCTCTCTACATATAATCAAAAACAACACTTGGCTTTGCACAAAAGAACTAAGGAAACTATCAGAAAGGACATAGGAATTTTGGAAAAGGCATTACTGCTAACTAGAATTCAACTTCCTCAGGTTTTAAATCAGTGCAGTGTTCTTTGAAGCAGGTATCTTCGCTCCCTAAAGTATGCAAGTCTGAACAGGACCCAATAGAGGTAACAATAGCGTAGGACCCACCTGTACTGAGGTCCCGGTGAAGTTGTCGAGGTGGGTGGCCAGAGGTGTGAACTAAGAGCCTCAGAATTTTTTCATGTGTTCTAGTTAGCAGTAATGCCTTTTCCAAAATTCCTATGTCCTTTCTGATAGTTTCCTTAGTCCATAGTGTGCCACTGTTGTTTGAATTACTATATGTATTGCAGCCACACCAGTGCGCATTTGTTTTTTCAAACAAAGTTCTTTTGTGCAAAGCCAAGTGTTTTTGGTTTTATGTTACATAGTTAGTACGCTTGAAAAAAGACACGTGTCCATCACGTTCAACCAAAGGTGGGGAAAATGTGGGTGATGGGAGGGAGACAAGGACTTTAAGCCAGCCTCCCCACTGGTGAATGCCCTGAAACCCACAAGGCAAGAACCAATCTGCTCCAGTGGAGACCCCATCTCTGACCCCAGAGCCTCCACCGGCCAGGATCCAGAATGTTACATGGCTACGTACGCATTAATATTCTTTAGTTCCAGGTAGCTATCTAAGCCTATCTTGAGACTGTCTACAGTTCCTGCTGTGACCAGCTCCTCAGGCGGCTATTCCACAGATTCACAGTACTTACAGTGAAGAAAGCTTTTCTCCTCTGGAGATTGAATCCTTTTTTTCTCCAGCCGAAGGGAATGTCCTCTTGTCTATTGAGGGGGCTTTACTTGAAATAATTTATATAAATTAATCATGTCCGTCTTTTCTCCAGACTAAATAAGATAAATTCTACTAACCTCTCCTCATAACTAAGATGCTCCATTCCCCTTATAAGTTTGGTTGCTCGTCTTTGTACTCTCTCTAGCTCCATTACATCTCTTCTATAAACTGGGGCCCAGAACTGAACAGCATATTCCAAGTGTGGCCGCACCAATGTTGAGTGTCCCTACATAGTCACCAATATTGGAGTACACTGAATTAATACGTAGCCCGCAGAAGTCTATAACGCGGGGTGACAACGCCCATAGGAGGATATTGGCTGTGACCTTTCCCAGCCCACTACTTAGTCCATTGCCATTGTGTAGCCATACCACAAATGTGTCTGAATCCATTTTTTTTTTGTTTTGTTCTCAAATAGGTGGGGGACAGAGATGATTCCAATCTGTACATCAGTATGAAGCTGAAAGCTGCTGCGGAGGTAATAACGTTTATCAATTTCATTTTATTTTTATCTGCCTTGTGTGTGAGGTTCAGGGTGGGGCGTATGTGTGAGCCATTTTGCTGCATTTGCCTAGCTAAGAAAGCCCAGGCAACTTGGTGAGTAGCTACAGTGTTGGAAGACAGAATCTCTAACCACTCAGCTACAGAGGGGCTCAATTCCCTGCAGGAGCCAAACATAGGTTTTTTGTTTTTTTTTGTCAATGTACATACCTGATTGAGGTTTGTTTGTTTTTATTTATTTGCACTGTTTCCTTAAAGGGGTTGTCTCACTTCAAAGAATAGCTTCAAAATGTAGGGAACACTAAATGAAGACAATTTCCAAATACATTGCTTTGTTCATCCTTTTTTTTTTTTTCTTTGTTAAGGATCTACAAATGATTTTACCATCTTCTGTCCTCTCTCTGGTTTCCCAAGTGACCGACCTGTGTACGTCTCCCCTGCTGTTTGTTCTATCTGATAGCAGGGAGTGACATCATACAGGTCAAGGCTGGCAGTGTGAGAGCTTGTGTGTTATCTGATCTTTCAGACAAAAGACAGCAATTACTACTGTTTACATTAGCTCAGAAGCTTCTCCGGACCTCAGAGAAGGTAATTTATTTAATCTAGACTAATAAACAAAGAAGTCTGAATACACAGAGCTAATATGCTAATTACAGACAGCTTGACCAGGAAGTGACAGAGCAAGCAGCATTATTTCATTCATGCATCCTATTAAACTTTGAGATGAGACAACCCCTTTAATTTCTAAGGAGTACAGAGAAGGGGAGTACAATGACAGCACCTGGGGTTGAACACTCTCGCTCAGCAGTGAGGGTGTGTGATTACTAAGCAGGGAAGAGACTGACAGTAGCTGCCTGAGAGGAGCGGTGAGGTCTGAGTATGTGCAGCCGGTACTGAGGAGCTCTTGTCACTGGTCATATCCCCTGGAGACGAGCTGTACTCTATGGATCACTAAGGCCATGTTCACACGGCCATCTGCGGGACGTAATTCAGTCTGTAATTACGCGCCGGAGTGCGCCAATTACGGGCTGAATCCGTCCTGGTAACTACGGTAATCCACAGTTCTCAGAGAACTATGGATTACGTCTCGTCTCTCCGCCCGGCGAATCCGCCGGGCGGGGAGATAATTGACATGTCACTTTCTAGCGGCGTATACGCGCCGCTAGCAATGACTGTCTATGGGCCGGCGAAGTGCCGGCCCCCCGCTCCCGGCCACACGGCGTAATTGCGGGGCGGAATTACGCCCCGCAGTTAAGCCGTGTGAACATAGCCTAAGGGAGCAGCTAAAACAAAAAATGGTCCAGAATTTTTAATAATGCTGAATGGCGAAAATGTTTATTTACTTTGCAAGCTTCACACGTTAATTTTACTTTGTGACAAAACCCCTTTAAAAGCATATAGATAGGAAGTGTAACCAGCACCTATCTCTGGAATGGTGTGCGGTGTGTTCTACTGTACTGGGAACTCCCATAGAACAGAATGGACAGTCATGCACAGGCGCGACCAACTCTGTTTTATATGGAGACTTTAGAGGGTCCGTTCCCGAGATAAGTGTAGGTCCCATATCCTATCAATATGCCATCAAGGTGTGAGACTAGAAAGCCTCTAAAAAGAAAGTGGCTTGCTGATATGGTGCAAGATGGGAGCAGGAGATGGGTGGGTGGCCCAGGTGCATCAGCTCTATGGGGCCCTGAAATTACTTGTGCCAGCCACATGCTGCAAAAACATCCAGATGCTCCCGTTGCACAGCGGTGTTGAGGATTTGCTGACACGTCTGTAAGAACAAGGTTCACTGCCAAACTACAAAATAAGCATGTTTGTCTCCTTAGAAGAAGCAATAAAGGTGACAATAACAAGTGTTTATTACGGATCCTCACATAGTGATTAAGGGTTTACAAATCTGACCCTCAGGTGAGGTGAGACGTCACTGCTACGTTTATAGCAATCCCCTTTAGCATAGAACACTTAAAGACTTAGTGACCCTGACATTGGAAAAAATCTCCTGGAAATGTCCTAGGATAAAACTTAGGTAAATATTTTTTTCCACTGTGTCTTCATATTAAACACTTTATTTTGTTAAAACAAATCCAATTTTCTTATTAAATTTTTTTTTCCAGTCTACACAATTGAGATATTGTTGCTTGTGACAACTTTTATTACTGCATTGTTGTAGAGCATATTAATTTGATTACTTGAAAATAAAACCACTTTTTTTTTTTTTTTATTGCGTTGACTATGGGATGCATGAAGTATTAATTTTATTGTATGGGACATTATGTAGTGGGTGATACCAATAATATATAGGTTTTGGGTTTACTTTTACTCTGAAAAACCACTTACCATGACTAGAGTCATGTCAAGTCATGCAGGGACAGGAGGAGGATCACAGATCTGTCTTCTCTGCCTACTTTTTTGTGAGGCCGCACACAGGCTAAAGTGAGAGCTGCTGGTACCACATATTTAGCTCCCACTTTAACCAGCTGTAACTCAAACTAAATTATCAGAACTGCAGTCCCACCCTAGACCAAAATTGTGACTTCTGCAGAAACTGGAGCCTAGGGAAGCTTGCGAATGAGATAATAAACATTTTCACCATTTATCATTATTAAAAATCCTGTACCGTTTTTGTTTTAGCTGCTCTCTTAGTGATCCATAGTGTTCAGCTCGTCTCCAGTGGATATGACCAGGGCTGAGAGATCTCAGTCCTGACCACACATACTCAGACCTCACCTCTCCTCTCAGGCAGCTACTGTCAGTCCCTTTCCTGCTTAGTAATCACACACTCACTGCTGAGTGAGTTTTCAACCCAAGGTGCTGTCCTTCTACTACCTTCCTCTGTACTCCTTAGTAATTAGTCAAACAGTGCAAATAAAAGGGGGGAAAAAATTCAGGTATGGGTATTGCGAATAAACAAAAAATTCACATGTTTCCTGCTGGGATTTGAACTTATGACCCATATGCTAGAAGGGAGAAGTGCTAACCACTTGGCTACATTGTAGCTATTCACAGCTCTTTACAATAATAGATCTTAGTTTATCTGGAGTGAGCAGTGGGGAAAGGCATGGTGACATCAAGCCTGCTGAGTCACATGCTATGCAGTGCAAACAAATCATACACGCTTTTTTTTTTTTTTTTAAACCATAAACTTTTTATTGGTCATATAGTAATTATTACAAAACATTACAAGGTACATGCCCTTATAAAACAACCCATACCCATATTGCCATTATAAACTTGTATTTAAATATTAACAATCAAATAATGACTGCCACATTAAAGCTGTAACTGGCTATTGGTCGGCCTCCATCCACACCAGCCTTACAAACATTGTCTCTGGCACTTCTACACTGAGATCCCCAACACTCTGTGTCTAACTAAGGGCCACATGTATGAAAACGGTCTAGGTCTAAAACTCCCTTTGTTGCCCAGAGCAACAAATCAGAGCGCCTCATTCATTTCATATAGTGCTCTGGAAAAATGAGAAGGGTGCTCTGATTGGTTGATTTGGGCAACAAAGTGAGTTTTAGACCTAGAACGTTTTTATACATGTGGCTCTAAGTTTGCAGAAGCAAAACCAGGTGTATCAAGCCATTTGACCCAATACATGTTCCTTTTTGAACACACTGAAAGCTGGAGCAGGAAAAACCAGGCATGAAATGCCTTTGTGGTAAAGCCCCTTTAAGTAGACACCCCCTCTGCAGTCACGGTGCTCTGAGCTGTGCTCAAGATAAGCAGTATTGTTTTTTCTCCCATTCACTGAGCAAACTTTGGGCAAACCAGGTAGAGAGTTAGGAAACAGTTTGGATGTACACCAAGCAGCCATAACATTTACAGATTGTTTCTCGCTTGGCGCAAGCTGGATGGCTAAAATGTGGGTGGAGTGCTGTCAAAAGCAGCTTTGGACTTTAACTTGTAGTTTTCTGTTGATTTGATAATAAGCTCATGGTTTCACAAGTTGTTTACCTGCAAAAGTGTGCGGCCATAGGTTCTCCGTTAATAGCTGCTTGATTTTATCGGTAAACATCTTGCAAAACCCCAGTCATTAAAGGGGTTTTGCCACGAAGTAAAATTGACATGTGAAGTTTGTAAATGAAATTATAAACATTTTCATCATTGTTAAAAATTCTGCACCGTTCTGGTCTTAGCTGCACCCTTGGCGATCCATTGTTTACAGCTAGTCTCCAGGGGATACGACCAGGGCTGAGAGCTTCTCGGTCCTGGTCACACATGCTCAGACATCACTTCTCCTCTTAGGCAGCTACCAAGTGTTCAAATCACAGGTGCTGTCATTCTACTCCCATCCTCTGTACTCCTTAGTAATTAGTCAAACAGTGCAAATAAATTAAAAAAATAAACCTCAATCGGGTATGTGCATTGATAAAGAGAAAAATAACCACAGGTTTTGTTCCTGCACGAATTTGAACCTAGGACCCTTGTGCCGGGAGGCAAAAGTTTTACCTCTGAGCTACATTGTAGCTACTCACAGCTCTTTACATAAACAGACCTTTCTTTGACTAGAGAGAGGAACGGCCTGGTCACATGATATGCAATTCAAACAAATCACACACGCCCCCTTCTGAGCACACAGAGCTGAATGCAGGAGGCATGAAATGAGATTGTGGCAAAACCCCTTTTAATCAATAGAAAATGCTAAACCCATTGATGAAGGGAATCGCTGATTATCTGGTGACAATGGCTCCGGTCAAGGACTTGGTTGTATTGTGGACAGTCCATTCCTAAAGTTGATGTGTTGGAAGCAGACAAAATGGATGTGTAATAATGCAAGTGACCTAGATGAGGGCCAAATTATGATGGTTAAACGATTGGGTCACAGCAGGACTTGTGGAATGTCCTGGTACGTTGTGGTTAATAACTACCAAAAGTCATCCAAGGAAGGATCAGCTGGGAACCATTGACAGTACCCAAGACTCATCAGTGCTCATTGGGAGCAAGGGATGGATAGGGTCCGGAAGGTCGCACCCTACAAATTCAGAAGTAATGACGTGTGCAGTGTTGCCGGTTTACGCTTTGCTAATTTGTCGTTTTCCCTATTTTCCAGATTGGCATCAATGCTAGCCATGTCAAGCTGCCAAGGACTGCAACAGAGGCAGAGGTAACGGAAACGGGCCAGTTCTTAATTTTTTTATTTATTTTTTTATTGGGAAGATAATGAGATTGGGTTATTGCATAGTAAGGAATATCTTCTAGAAGATCAATGTTCTCTAGCTGTCCTGAAGCTCTTCATGCTCTGTTCACCCCATCAAGTGGACTGCTCAGCTCTGTATAGTATCCCACACAAAATTCGGTCACACCGGCGTCTCCTCCATTGCCAAATGCTCTAGAGCTTTAATATATGCAGTAATATAGCATCAATAATTCCAAATTGTATGCCGGACAGTAAATACTATATTTTGATGGAGCCGTGTGATTGACATTTCGGTTTTAAAAAATAAACCTTACTCATGTGGGTCACATTGGGAGCAGACTGGGAATGTGCAGCAATGAAGGATGATGCGGGGGCCACTCTATAGTAGGGGGGAAGGAGAGGGTATATGTACATATCATGTGCACGGACCAAAAGGAGCTGGATGGAGGTGCGGTGGAGGGAGTAAGCACATTGCGCTCTTTATAGGCAGTCAGGGAAGCAGCTGAGTAAGGTTTATTGTAAAACCAAATTGTCACATGTCTCCATCAAAATATTCTACCATGATGCGTACAATTTGGAATTATGTTATGTGGACATTTCTATATAAGAGAGAATTTTCTTCAAGCATTTGAGTGCTGTGGGTTTCTTGTCTATACAGTCTTTGGATTGGACTATCCATTCCTCGTGCACCTCATTGTAACCGGTGTGCTGGACATTCTTGTACTTGTAGTAATATAGCGGATTTGGCCCATCTGCTATCCTCAGGGCCTGTGGCTTGTCCGTACAATCTGCCGTATGTCCTCGATAACGCTCTGGATGACTATACCGACCTTCGGCACATGGCTTGATTTCTATTTGTAGGTGTTGAGCAGAATAAAATCTATTAATGAGGATCCGGCACTTCATGGGCTAATCGTTCAGCTGCCGCTGGATTCAGATCACAAGATCGACACTGAGAAAGTCACCAATGCTGTATCGCCTGCCAAGGATGTGGATGGGTGAGTAATGGCAATTTGTAATCTGATTCCAGTTGTAGTAGGGTCATAATACTTGTAATGTTGCCGAAAACTACATAAGGGTGCAATGTGCCCTACAGAAGGGAAATAGTATAGGAAAGGAGTTGAATAAGTTGTAGCAAAGTCTGCGCTCTTCCAGAAACTGTCACTTATGTCCATGGGCTGTATTTAGTATTAAAGGGGTTGTCTCACTACAAGGATTGCTGCTTTTTATGTTAAAGATCTTACAAAAACAAGTCACTTTGTAATGTGTGTCCATTAACAGTGTCCTACCTATTCCTAGATATCCCCTCTTGTATGGGCTGCATCAGCTCCTCAGGTTGCTATAGCTACAGACCTGTTCAATCTCTCCTGATAGGCTGCCAGCACTTGTTGCTATAGATACACACCTGGCTTCTACTGCAGCCTAGTAGAAGCCAGTAAACACACCCCTGAATTCAGAATGAAACCAAGAAAACAAGACTGAGGTGAGAGGAATTAGTGTAGTGAGACAACCCCTTTAAGTAAATTGTATTGAGCTTCAGGACAAGACACAACCCATGGATGGCGCAGTTTATTTATTGAACACATACAGCCCCATTAATAAAACCCCGATTTTCTTTTTCTTTTTTTTTCTTTTTTATTTTTTTCTTCTTTCCCCCTTCTCCATAGAAGTTGTTGTAAGGAGTATGGCAAATACTAAGTTTTTAGGAAAGAATGCACCTCCTTTTTGCTGTGTGGATGTTCTCGATGTTTGCCGTGTGTTTTAATAGCATTATTTTATGTGGCGCTTTTTTTCTATATTGTAGACTAACCAGCATTAATGCAGGGAAGCTGGCCAGGGGAGATCTTGGAGATTGCTTTATCCCATGTACACCAAAGGGATGCTTGGACCTTATCCGACAAACAGGTAGTGTATTGCAGAGCTTCAAGTGATACTGCCCCTAAGGCTATGTTCACGCGGAGTAATTGCGGGGCGTACAGTACGCCCCGTAATTACGCCGGTATTCGAGAGCCCGCGCCGAGTGGCGTGTACTCCCGCTATGCGGGGTGGGGGGGGGGGGGGGGCGGCAGCCCGCCGGCCCCATAGACTGTCATTACTCGCAGCACGTAAGCTCCTTGAATAAATGACATGTCACTTCTCTCCCCGGGCGTACAATAGGAGGCGCAATCCATAGTTCTCTATGAGAACTATGGATTGCCGTAATGACTGGGGCGCATTTTGCTTGTATTTGAGCGCAGTACGTCGTGAAATGCACCCCAATCATAGCCATGTGAACATAGCCTAATACCGAATCGCATCTCCAGCTGTCCTTTGCAATTGAGTGGCGCTACGGCATCAGTTCACCTTTAGTCGACCTACACTTCAAGTTACACATTTTCCATTTTATGGCAGTAACTTTTTGTATGGGTATAGGCAATAATGGTTTTTATGACTTTAAACAGTCTGCAGTTCATTGACCTGGTGGTATAGTGTTCAGCCAAGCTGGCTATACATGAGAGAAGTCGGCTGTAATAGCCATTTTTGATAAAATACACAAATGATTAAGGACGTTAGACCATGAACTGCCTAAAATGTGATGTCCTGTTGGATTTCTTTGGTCGTGGTCAGGTAGACAGTAGATTGTGTGCTCAGCTGCCGATCAGCATTGTCATCTATGGTGTTTGCACTTTTTTTCCTCCGTACCTTCCTTGATCCACCACTCTAGTCTGGCATATTGATGGTCAGATTGTTCATACTACCAGAAATCTGTCGTACCATTGATTGGCCATATTCTAGGTGTAGCCAATATGTGTATGATCAGCTTAACACCACTTCTATCCATCTGTACAGACCACTGCTAATAAATCCAACAGTACGAAAATCTCAAATCATATTGATGGATCTACAGGGGTAGAGCAGGGCACTATAGATACCTCTGGGTGACATGGCTCTGTGTAACTGAGATTGTATTGAGGCACAATATAACTGTGGCATGAAGCCTGGGAAATATTTAGATGGTGGTGTTTAGTGTTGCCCAAATGAGCCCTGTTTAGTTTGGCTCATGTTCGACACAACCAAATGTGAATAAAGTTCTGGATTCCCCAAATTCTTCCCTAACCATAACTAACTCCAAGGGAGGGTTGTTTTGGGGAGTTACTGGTGATATGCTTCCAGTGCGACAGCCCTTCCAGTTACCTTAAGGCTATGTTCACACGACTTAAAATGGGACTTATTTCAGTCCGTAATTCAGTCCGTACTGCGCGAATTACGGCTGGAATACGTCCCAGTCATTACGGTAATCCACAGTTCTCATAGAGAACTATGGATTCCGTCTCCTCTCCCTGCTCGGCGAATCCGCCGCGGGGGGAGGAAGTGACATGTGAATTACTAGCGGCGTATACGCGCCGCTGGTAATGAAAGTCTATGGGCCGGCGAGGTGCCAGCCCCCCGCCCCCATCCACACGGCGTAATTACGGGGCGTAATAAGCCGTGTGAACATAGCCTAACACTTGCCCTATGGTAGGTGTTTCCTGTGGGGGCAGTTGGAACCTTATCAGTCATAGATTGTTGGCCACCTTTCAAAATAGACAATCTGTGTTAAAAATTTTTCCATCCGAAGTGAAAAATGACTTTAAATGAAACTATGAAGTCACTAATTACATAACTTTTTTGTCTATTTGATATCCAGGAGTGCAGATAGCAGGGAAGAGAGCGGTGGTGATCGGGCGCAGTAAGATTGTGGGGGCTCCTATGCCTGACCTGCTGTTGTGGAATCACGCTACCGTCACCACCTGTCACTCTAAGACGGCGGCGCTCGATGAGGAGGTAAGTGAAACAAACAAGAAATTCAACATGTATCTAGCTCACCACTTCTTAAGTTGCAATGTCCACATAGTGATTCTCAGAGAGAAACTGATCTCCGCACGGATAGCTGCCGGTCCTTGCTCCAAGTACATTCAAGCATAACCCGAATCAATCAGGAAATCCAGCGGATGAAGTAACCTCCAATCCTTATTTAAGTGACGGGTCCTTGTTCATAGCTTGGAACAAGGACCCGGTTAGGGTCGAAAACGCATTGGCGTTTATTTACACATTTTTATGTCGCCTACCTGTGAGCCCGTCACTTAAATAAGGATTGGAGGTTAGTCATCCGCTGGCTTTCCTGCTTGAACGAGGAGGTAAGTGCTTGCCGTAGGCTGTGGATTGTGGGCATGTAAAAATCTGCATGATTGTGCAAATTATATTCAATAGGGGCGAGTGTGCAATATATCCAAGATAGAAATTGATATGCTGAGGATTTAAAAATCCAGTCCATCACGTGGCCATGGGATTTTTACAGATCTCATCTACATGGTGGGTACTGTAATCAGCTGCGAAAAACCATTAGCAAATCCGGCCCGTGTGCAGTCACCCCACAGGTGTATGCATATACACTGGATTTGGTGCAAATTTTGTTGCAGTTTTTCATTGCAGAGGAGACAAAATCCACAGGAACGGTATAGCTGTAGGTTTTAGTGAAGATGTTGCTTTCTGTTGAAGTCGCATAGAATTTGTGACGAAATTGGTGCTAAAATCTGTAGCAGATCCATCTAGTGTGCATTCAGCCTAGTGGGTTGGATCCACAGGGTTTTTACTGGAAAAAAACCCCCACACTTTAGAAGCTGCGTGCACATAGTTGTGGCTTTTTCTACATGACTTCAGTGCCCGCTGCTTCTTCTGAATACTGCATTAGTTGGTGCAGGTTTTAGAGTGAAGATTTTGTACAAGAAAACGTGATTTCTGTAAACATACCTTGAATATTTTTTCTCCCTAAATTAAATGTTTATTGAATTGTAATCATATTGACTATACAAGAATTTATGGGAAAGACCGTAATCATGATACAAGTTTACAGTTTCAGCATATCACAAGCTAGACATAGAAGAGCAATTATAATCTGGGGGTTGATGTGTGTATGCCCTAAATCTTTTGCTGGATATGGGGCAGAGGCTATAGACACATCTGTAGGCAATTAAATGGAATGTCATCATAAAGTGACCTGTTTAACTTGAGTTTTTATGTTAAACACTCTTTTATGACTTTTTGGCTGTTTTTTTCTTAAAATTTTCTCTATCATTAATATTTTTAAAAAAAATCTGCAGTTTTTATTTTGGCCATTGGTCCTAAGGGTATGTTCACACGGCGTAATTTCGCCGAAATTATAGTAATCTATAGTTCTCAGAGAAGTATGAATTATGCCTCCTCTCCCCGGGCGTACAATACGATCGTATTGTACGCGCGAGGAGATAAGTGACATGTCACTTATTCGCGGCGCTTATGTGCCGCGAGTAATGACAGTCTATGGGGCCCCGTGCCATGGGAGTACGTGCCGATCAGTGCGACTCCCAAACACCCGGCGTAATTGTGGGGCGTACAGTACATACTGTGTGAACACAGCCTAATAGTCTTCCACTTCCTGTTCTGTAGAGAGAACTTTTCATCGTCTTCTCATTATCAGGTCAGGCAGGAATGCACTGAGAGGTGACACCAATGTGTACAGATAACAGAATCCACCAGTCACAATAGGAGACAGTCACGGCTCCTCCTCTCCCCTTTCTGCACACAGACTTCTTCCCAGGTCACACCGCATGCTCACAACACTCTCCCATAGAAGTCAATGGGTCTGCTCCTGTTCACAGGCTCCTATGTGCATGAAGCTGCTATAAAGCATCTCTCTAAATGCTGCTAAAAGCAGCTCTGGTAAGATGACTGCTTCCACAATCATAAGCAATTAACAGAACTGAAAAATCTACAATTGGAAAATAAAAATGGTTAAGAAGAAAAGAATAGGCATCAGTATCTGGTTTTAATTTGTGAACAAAACCCAAAAAAACCCCAAAATTATAGTTTCCCTTTAACAAGCTTCAGAAATTAAAGTTCCTTATTGGAATTTCATGTGGTCGGGTATATTAAAGTACCTGCCGTGTGTCATTGTGCCGGGTTACTTGCTCTGCACATAAGAGCATTGTGACTGGTGACCCATGGGTTTGCTATGCTCACAGGTGGTAGCAACTTGGATAATGCCATCAGCCCAAGTGGAGGTCCATCCTGGCTAAGCTAGGGTAGGGTAGGGTTCTGCTAATGTATAAATACTGGACGCCCAGAGCTGGTATACTGATCCATCCTCGTTGTTTGTACAGGTGGGCAGAGCAGACATTCTTGTTGTTGGCGCTGGTAAACCGGAGATGGTTAAGGGTGACTGGATCAAGCCGGGTGCCATTGTGATTGACTGCGGCATTAACTATATACCAGGTAAGAGAATTGATGCTACAAACCGGACTGTGCAAAAGTTGTAGGCCGGTATGGAAACAAGACTGCTTTCTTAGAAGATTGTAGAATAGTTCATTGCTATCAATTAACAAAATGCTGAGTGCACAAAGAGAAATCCAGTGCTTGGTCTGTCCAACCTCTGTCTTCAAAGCAGCCTCAGTTCTTCTAGGTACTTGTACACAGTTTTGAAGGCACTCGGCACGGAGGCTATTCCTAACCTCTTGGAAAAATTACTCCAAGAGGTTTGGAATGGATTCCGTGCTGAATGACTTCAAAAACTCCAGATCTTCTGTGGATGTGTCTTCATGTAGTCCCAAGTAGACTGATGATTTAGACCAGGGCTCTGTGGGGGCTGCATGATCACTTCCACGACTCCTTGCTTAAACTGAAGATTGTTCTTGATGACATTGGTGTCAGGTTGGGATCTCTGTCCTGCTGCAGAATAAATCTGGAGCCTATCGGACACCTTCCTAATGGTAGAAGTCTGAAATGTCTGCACAGTACTGTATGTGTAGTAGCTTCTAGTAATTCTTCAGCTGCTTCCAAAAGACAAGCAATGGTGATAATACAATGTTAAATACCACATCCGGGTAATGGGGGGTGGGAGGGGGGATCCAGTGTGGTTTAGGCTTATGCTGGCATCTAGTGGCCAATGGAAAAACATCAATGGTGCATTTTTATTTTTTTTATTTTATTTTTTTTTTTTATTCTTGTCTATTCACATAAAAATAATCGCTCCTTGATGTTCCTGGCTTGATATCAGTCGTACCACAGGGAACATCTAGTGCTCACACTGTGAAACTAAATCAATCTTCTGAAGTGAAAACACTGCACGAGTAATGGTAAAAATATATACAGCGCTCCCTCTAGTTACAATGGCCTCAGAGTACATTATTCTCACTATACATTGGTCTATCCTGGCACATTGTATGCAGAGTTTGGGTTTAAGATCCGACATCAGACACTGCTGGTAATTTACGGAAGATCCAACCGATTTATCATGAATATTATAATTGTAAAACCCCTGTATTGGGGAAATGTATGCAGTGATTGGCCGTCTAGTAGCTCTTCTTTACAGTACAGTGTGGTACTACATGTCCTGTACTGCTCTTACATGTATTAGTGAGGTACATGCAGTGATTGACAGTCCAGTAGCGCTTCTCTACAGTACAGAGCGGTACTACATGTCCTGTACTGCTCTTACATGTATTAGTGCAGTGCATGCAGTGATTGGCGGTCTAGTAGCACCTCTCTACAGCACAGTGCAGTACTACATGTCCTGTAATGTTCTTACATGTATTAGTGAGGTGCATGCTTTGATTGGTTGTCTAGTAGCACCTCTCTACAGTACGGTACTACATGTCCTGTAATGTTCTTACATGTATTAGTGAGGTGCATGCAGTGATTGGCAGTCTAGTAGTGCTTCTATACAGTACAGTACAGTGCAGTACTACATGTCCTGTACTGCTCTTACATGGATTAGTGAGGTGCATGCAGTGATTGGTGGTCTAGTAGCACCTCTCTGCGGTACTACATGTCCTGTACTGCTATTATATGTATTAGTGAGGTACATGCAGTTATTGGCGGTCTAATATCGCCTCTCTACAGTACAGTGCTGTACTACATATCCTGTACTGCTCTTGCATGTATTAGTGAGGTGCATGCAGTGATTGGCGGTCTATAGCGCCTCTCTGCAGTACAGTGCAGTACTACATATCCTGTACTGTTCTTGCATGTATTAGTGAGGTGCATGCAGTGATTGGTGGTCTATGGCGCCTCTCTACAGTACAGTGCAGTACTTAGTGCTCCAGGTGTGAGGGCCCTTTTTTTTTTTTTTTTTTTTAGGTGGTGGAGGAGGGTGGGAGGTGCATAGTATATAAAGTCCTTGACCCAAAGAACATCCTGGAAATCACTTTAAATGTTAGGACTTTCACGTCACCCAGTCTCAAACTTTTCTGGGAATAAAACTAAACGATTGCGAGATAAAGCTGGCGGCCTACGCGGATGATTTGTTATTGATGGTTTCCAACCCCAAAACCACCCTGGCGACAGTGCTGCAGGATATTAAAACAAAGGGGGACCTCTCAGGGTACAATATAAACATTGATAAAAGTGAGGGTCTCCTACTTAGAGGACCGTCGCGCCCATTATGGGCCCCCTCCCACCATATCCGCTGGTGCACTTCAAGCATAAAATACTTGGGTATCCTTATTCCCCGACACCCTGACAAACTATATATGGAGAATATCTGCAGATATGTGACGGCGCTGCAACACACTCTCAAGAGATGGGCGACCATCCCGCTATCCTTTATGGGACGAGCCAACCTGCTTAAAATGGTGGAGGTGCCACGCCTCCTGTACCTATTTAACATGCTACCAATATATCTTAAACCTAAGGAGGAAAAGCTCATTAACGCCCTTTTTCGGAACTTTATTTGGGGGGGGAAGCGGGCACGCATTCCTCTTCATATTCTTCACCAGCCCAAGCTCCTTGGCGGTCTTGGCTTCCCCAACATCAAGTACTACAACTTAGCAGCCCTGGGACGATATCTTGCGGACTGGTGTCAGGCCTCCAATGTATTCACCACGAGTGGGGTGGACGGTCTATTCGTGCCAGAGTCCACTCTTGTAAATTTCCTGCATTTATCATATGCAGAGCTTCCATCTGATGTTAGGAGCAACGTCCTTCTCATGCCGGTTTGGAGGGCATGGAGGAAGATTAGAATGCTGAAGGGCCTGTCACCAGACCACTCGCTTTATCAGTCCTTAGTCAGGAACCCCCGCTTCCAGGATGGGTCCTCACATGGCTCGTTCCGGCGGTTACATGATATGGGTCTGTCTTGCCTCGCACAATGGGTGGACCCGACTGCCAGACGGGCTTACTCGTTTCAGGAACTCCAGTTGCAATTTCCTGACCTTCCAATCCCTTTTTTCACTTATCTTCAGGCTAGCAGCTTCTTAAGCTCTGTCCTCCCGCACATTGCGGGGGCAGAATGGAGTTCAGACTTTTACAAGACCGTGGTGAGACCACCGACGAGACGTTCTCATCTCTCGGTACTCTACAGATATCTGCTAGAACACATTGATTATGCTCAAACCTCTCTGCAACTCGCGCGCTGGGAGCAAGCCGACCCAACCCTGACCCCGGATACTATACTCCGGGCACTTGCAGATTCCTATAAGTTTCTTCCAGCATCTAGATATATTGAGATGTCCCTCAAGGTGGCACACAATGCCTACCTAACACCTCTAAGGGGACATAGAATGGGGCTGTACACTTCAAGTAAATGCTTCAAGTGTGGCACACTGGAAGCTGATCTCTACCATTGCCTCTGGCACTGTTCTAAGATTCAACAGTACTGGGCGGATGTGGCATCCCAGGTGCAGAGATACCTTGGGCGTGCATTTATCCCTACCGCACAATGGGCCCTCTTTGGGTTTGTAGATACTGAGACCGGGTCGCATACCAGAAGGGAGAAGAGGCTTTTGCACGTTCTATCAGCAGCGGCGCGAAAGGCAATTTTGCAGGTGTGGAGCCAGCCGGCGAGCCCCAATAGACAACTTTTTCTTGATAAGACCTTTTTCTTGTTGAAAATGGACTGGATCGAGGCCTCGCAGCGAAAGGAGCAAAAAGTCAAACAGTTTTTTGCCTTGTGGCAGACGGTGATAGAGACGTTGTCGGCCCCGATTCGGGATAAGATTCGATCCTGTTTTGGAATGACAGGCTGGTACCTAGCTCAACAACTAGGGGGCACCGAGCCAATTAACCTTCAGGACCCGGATTCTTGCCTGATGGAGTCAGACATGGAGTCCCTACTTTTACTTTAATCACTCACTTTCCAGTAATGATGGCCGTTTAACGTCTAGTGTGGCATAGAGCTGGGGTAGGTGGCCCCTTCTGAATTGACCGCAAAAGGGGGGGGGGGGGTGCCGGCGAGGTCGCCGGAGAGCCGTGGCGGAGTGGGGGGAGGTATTGGAGCAGAGTTGTTTGTTTGTTGGTTTTTTGAATGTTTATCCGTCTAGTTAATCATGTCTCTTTCCCTACTTGCCTATGTGAGTTCCTGCCTGCAATACTTGAAGCATTGTCATAACCACTATGGTTAGTGACTTCTCTGTTAGTGCCTCTCTTTGTTCTTATTGGGCAGCTCAATCTTCTGTTGATTTTGTGTTGGAAAATGTGAAAATTGAAGTCTTCACAACTAATTGTCTGCCTGCGAGCAGAGATGATAATTGCAAGGAGGTAATACTGTATTACTTTTTCATGTTGTATTTATTTGAAGACTCATAATAAAAACAAGTTTAAAAAAAAAAAAAAAAAAAATGTTAGGACTTTGTGTGTACAATTGATTTCCAGGAGCTTCTTTGGGTCATGGATTTTACATACTTTATAATATATATGCACTGTGTATTTTGTCTATGTGAAATTTACAACGAATCTGCTACAGGAAAATATGGGCTAAGTGCTGTCTTTATTCCAATAATGTGGGTTGAAAATAAAATAGTGCATTTGTACCTGGACAGGGGCTGTTAAAACCTTTTGATAGCGCTCTCTTTATCTAAGTCCAATTTGTAATCTTGGCCTTTTCCATTTAGATGCCACTAAACAATCTGGTAAACGAGTAGTTGGTGATGTAGCCTATGAGCAAGCGAAGGAGAGGGCATCCTATATAACTCCAGTGCCCGGTGGGGTTGGCCCTATGACTGTAGCCATGCTCATGGAGGTTGGTAGAAAATTATTATGATCTAGATTTTAAAGTGGTGTAAGTGAATTTACAATGGCCGCCCTGTCTCTTTTATCTTGCTAATGACAGAACACGGTGGAGAGTGCAAAACGTTACGTGGAAAAATTCCAGCCAAATACATGGAAAATTGAGTACACCAAGCTCCAGACGCAGACTCCTGTACCCTGGTAATCTATGGGATGTAGAACAGGGATGCTGCACTTTTCGTATTTGTGCAATTATATATGTGTGTGAATGTATACTGTTCCACCTGTATTGCCGCCTTTGTCACCGCCTGTCAAGTTATTGCCAGAGCAGAACAAAGTGACACAAGGGATGCGTCAGATTGGGAGTGGCAAGTTATTGGAACGCCTTTTGTGATTGTGTGTGTAAGGTTTGGACACACCCTATTTAAAGGAAAATTCCAGTCGCCCCCAAAATTTTACTCTGGCACCTTCCCACGAGGACATGATGATGATATTTTTTCTCTTTAAAAAAAAAAAAAAAAAAAATCACCATAAGAATAACAGGGAAAACTGGATAAAAGTGCAGCCTCCCTCTCCCCCCCCCTGTTCTATGACCAGCTCGTAGCAAGCTAGCAGCCCGCCTCCGAAGGGATTTTGTACATATGGTGCAACCCCTTCAACATGTACTATGTCAATAATGCTAGTATGCCTTATTAGGCTATGTTCACACGGCTTAAAATCGGACGTATTTCAGTCCGTAATTACACGCCGGAGTGCGCAAGTTACAGCTGGAATACGTCCCAGTCATTACGGTAATCCACAGTTCTCATAGAGAACTATGGATTACGTCTCCTCTCCGTGCTCGGCGAATCCGCCGCGGGGGGAGATAAGTGACATGTGAATTACTAGCAGCATATACACCGCTGGTGATATAAGTCTATGGGCCGGCGAGGTGCCGGCGCCCCGTCCACACGGCGTAATTGCGGGGCGTAAATAAGTCGTGTGAACCCAGCCTTAGGGCCAAGAGGGCTCATCGGGACTCTCCATCTGCTCTTCCCCTTTCCTGTCTGTAGGGTCTCTGTAAATGTTCAAACCTCCATCAAAAAATCCACCTTTTTTGGAGACTAAGGCTGTCTCCACAGAAAAATGTCTGTTTTTTCCAGCGTTTTTCGTTTTCTAAAATCGCTGAAAAAACAACTGAAACCGGCTCCCATAGACTTCTATAGTAAAAACATCCTGCTTTTTTCTGCTCCTTTTTTACTGGTCGTCTTTTGCAACATGTTGTTGTAAAAAACGGCAGGGCAGAAAACTTATTACAGGAGTTCATGTAAAGTGGACGTTGTTTGGCGCAATTTTTCAATGAAAACCCACCCAAGACCCAAGTCCCACGTATAAATATACAGTTTTAACGAATTTTGGCGATGAACGAAGTTTGGGTTTTTTTTGTTGGTTTTTTTTACGGATTTTGGCACCAATGGTTCTCTATTGTCGCTAAAAATAGTTTTTTTGTATGGTTTTTGGAGCTAAAATACGCTTTTTTATGTGCGTGAAAAAACGAGGCAAAAGGTCGTTTTTTTTCAGCAGCTTTTGACAGACAGCGGACAGTTTTATGGACGTTTTTAGTATTTAATTTTCAGGTTGTTTTTTGTCCACTGCAGTGTAGATATAGCCTAAGACTGCAGCTATAATAGCATGAGGTGGGGTAGCTTCAGGGAGATATCTGATATACTCCAAGTCCATAGCACAACCTGTGGCTATTCCAGACAGGTCTGCTTCACTAAATACTTGTGGTCCATGTGAAAGAATTCTGGAGCTTCTTCTCTTAGATCTCTATTGTGTGTGGTCCCATGGTTATTATAAATTCATTACCAATCTGTCAGCTTGGTGTTACTGATTGGAGGTGTGTCCTGCACAGTCTGACACTAGCCGATCGGTGCTGTGTGTGCAGGGACACGCCCCTTTGTAAACTAGAATGGTATTACTGAATCTGTCAACTGGGTGTTACCATTCCAATTATCAAAGGGGCGTGTCCCTGCACCTACTGACTGTCAGCAATGATTGGACAATGTCAGACTTTCCAGGGCTATTCCCCAATTGGTAACACCAGTCTGATTCAGTCATACATTTCTAGACACAGAGATATAAGAGAAGAGGTTCCAGAATTATTTCTCAGGGAACAGAAGGATTTACAAAGACCGACCTGTCAGGAGTTATAACAACCTTTGGGAGAGCCAGTCCATTCGGTTAAGGTGAGAGAAGATATTTACAAAAATCAGTTGAGGAAAGGGGGAAAAAAAGCAAGGCAATAGCGGCAAATAACAGGGCTCGCAGCTTTTCATCCTTTTTGTGATCACCAAGTCTTTGGTGCATTTAGTTAAGGCATTGGTCTGCAAAGTGCGGCTCTCCAGCTCTTGGGAAACTACAGCTCCTATCATGCTCAATGATATAGATTATATAAATGCATGATGGAAGTTGTAGTTTCCCAACTGCAGGAGAGCCGCACTTTGCAGATCAAAGCTTTATGGGATTTGCTGAGTCTTTGAAGCCAGTGGCCGCACTGTCATTTATAGATGTTCTGCTTTCTTTTATAGGTAAACCTGACGTTTTGCGTCCTCCGTTGCATCAAGACGTCCTGCTCGCTGCCATATTGTATCATCTGCTGATGTTCACTTTGTATCACTGCAGTTGTGGGTCCATAATGTCTTGCTCTTTGAATTTAATGCAGTTTCTGACTTCTGCTCATTTCTTGGTGTTGGCTTCATTTCTTGATTTTGAGGTTTGCACAACAATGTAAGGAAAAATGAAAACTTGTAGTCCGGCCCCAATCACAAGGAGTGCGGTATGACATGGGCCAGATTCAAATCAGCGTTAGAGGCTTCTGTTAGGCCATGTTCACACGGCTTAAAATGGGACGTATTTCGCGCCGTAGTGCGCGAATTACGGCTGGAATACGTCCCAGTCATTACGGTAATCCACAGTTCTCATAGAGAACTATGGATTACGTCTCCTCTCCCTGCTCGGCACGTCCACACGGCGTAATTACGCCCCACAAATTAGCCGTATGAACATAGCCTTACAGAGCTGGCACTGGATTTGTTTCAGGACGGATCCCATTGAGGACAGTGGGGTTCGTTGGATTTCCATCATGGTATCCGTCATTGTATTGGGAAAATAATCATTGAAGGCTCTGCTATATTTTTCCGTCCATTGGACAGAATATGCAATGCAAGTGTGAACCTACCCTTATCCTGACTTGACCTTGTGGCACACACTATGGGCATCAAATAGTTCATTGCAGGGCATACTATTGAGGATGGACATGACCTTACTAATAGTGGGCATCAAACAGTCCATTGCAGGGCATACTATTGAGGATGGACATGACCTTACTAATAGTGGGCATCAAACAGTCCATTGCAGGGCATACTATTGAGGATGGACATGACCTTACTAATAGTGGGCATCAAACAGTCCATTGCAGGGCATACTATTGAGGATGGACATGACCTTGCTAATAGTGGGCATCAAACAGTCCATTGCAGGGCATACTATTGAGGATGGACATGACCTTACTAATAGTGGGCATCAAACACTTCATTGCAGGGCATACTATTGAGGATGGACATGACCTTGCTAATGGTGGGCTGTTACACCCTAATTCCTGCAAGTTTTTTCTCTTAGGGGATCTTGCTCTCATTAAGGGTTTATACTTGTGACCTATTACATTTTTAAAAAATTTCTACCACAACTTAAGCCGGCCCGGAGTCAGAGGGGTGTGGTAGTCATTCCTATGTAAACTTGTATTGCACCAAATTTTGGGTCACTGTTTGGCCCCTCTTTACCCAGGAGCGGGCTGTGTACTTTCTTAGGAGATTGGTCTTGCAGAGCATCAGCAATGCTTCTTCCATAGATGAGTCCATGTGTCGTCTTATTACACCTGCAGCCCCTAAGACAAGTGTGGGGTTAAGTTTCTGAAAATCCTCTTTAACCCTGATACTTGATAGCAAACAGTTCCGCTTCACTACAGCAGCTAGTTTATTTTGGGACTATATCAAACCTCCCAATCTGTGAACCAGCTGCTTCTGGGAGAACTCTATGAACTTTGCTGCCATGGATCAATCCTCCCAGTGCTTGTATCTGGGTCGGTTTTCATGATTTCCATACCCCCTAGTTAAGAAACTCCTGCAGCCACAATCCTTAGGACCACTGTGTTTAAGGAGCGGTTTAGATTGGCACACCTATTTGAGCACTGAAAATCCAGATTTTGGAGTACTCCTATAAGGTCAGCTCACCTCATGCAATTTTTCAGTTTCAACATGTGTGCTCCTTAGCAGTGACCCACTTGCACTTGGTTCCTTCAGCGGCTTTCAGAGGAATAGGGCCCATTTCAGTGTGTTATAGACCCGACCCTGTGACCTTGTAAGGTTTAGCTAAACTCAACCTGGGGGTTTTATACTGATTTAAGCTGCACTGAAGGAGATCAGAGATCTGTGTGTTGTAATATGGATGCTAGAATATGCCAACATTCCAACCATCTAAAAGTGGCCTTATTCTATATATAAGAATGAATACCTCTATTACAGATTCAGGTACATCAGATCTCTTGCGGATGGATGTGAACTCTTTAGTCCACCTATTAGATCAGGGGTGTCAAACTCGTTTTCACCGGGGGCTACATCAGCCTCACGGCGTACCTTAAAGGGCCAACATAATTTTAGAACTGTGTAAATGGAACTTCTCCTTAACTGTTACATTTGAACAGTATTGCTATTATAATTAGCCCTTTGAGGGGAACCAGGAAGAATATATTATCCCCCCCATAGGTAGATAGGTACATATGACCCTTGTATGTAAATAGGTGGGTATAAATCCCCCTGTGGATGAAAGTTATATGTAAGTAGAGAGGTTTTTTTTTTCCCCCTGTAGCCAGGTAGTTGCCCCATATAGCCAGGGAGATGCCCCACAGAGCCCCCCTAATGATTATAAAATAAAGACTCCTCACCTGGTGGAAGCGCAGCACGGTCCGGTCCTGGAGCTGATGTACGGTGTAAGCAGCGTGGTGTCACGCTGCTTGCGCCGTCACGCAGCTCCCAGGGATCTCCTTGGCGACAGAGCCTGCCGAACGAGGAGACCCAGCGTCGCGTCACATCAGGAGGTGTGAGTAAAGCGGCGCGTCACGCCCCCTGTGACGCCGTATGTATGTGCAGGGCTCACCGGGCGTTGTACATACAAAGGGAGAGGGTAGGAGGGAAACGATCCCTCCTGCCTTCTTCCTGTACTAGCAGCTGCACAGAGTGTGCAGCTGTTGACTGACTCTGTGCGGCTGTGGTAAAACAGCCATGCGGAGTCAGGGAGATTGCGGCGGGCCGGAAAACACAAGGCCACGGGCCGGATTTGGCCCGCGGGCCTTGTGTTTGACACCCGCATATTAGATGTAGCTTCCCTTTAAAAGGGGTGTTCCTCCTCACTCCTTGCCACATTGGTAGCAAGGTGATGGGTGTGAGACTTGCCTCTGGGAACCACACATGTCTCAGGAAAGGGCCCCAGAAAGTCTGTTCGGTTGCATTTGTGCACAACTGTCCATTCTGTTCTGAGCACAGCTGAATGGGCACCTACACCATTCTGAATGGAGACTTTCAGGCATCTGTTCTTGTGTTAATTGCAGGACCCGCACAGAACAGTTTGATAGCGTTTCCTATTGCTCTGCCATTAGCGTGTAAGGTGTTGAGACTTTAATCAAATCTGCCCCACTAAAAAGGCATGACTAGGAATAAAGCTAAGGGTGCTTTCACACAGAGTGGTTTTTGTGCAGAAATGTACAGCTTTCACTACTGTGCCTTTCTCCACAATAAATGCAACCAAATAGCACCATGTGCAAGCACCCTAAGCCAGAAACTCTAAAACAGGGGTCCCCAACTCCAGTCCTCAAGCCCTCCAACAGGTCATGTTTTCCAGCTTTCCTTAGCATTGCACAGGTGTTATCATTGTCAGTGCATTCTGTGGGAGATCCTGAAAACCTGACCTGTTGGTGGGGCGTGAGGACTGGAGTTGCGGAGCACTGCTCTAAAAGGTCTCTTCCTGCCGGAGGAGAGATTACTCCCATTTTCTACTTTCCCATGGAGCATGACATGGCCTATTCATTTCTATACCGCTTTCTGGTGATCTCCACAAGGCGAACCGATTCCCCTTAGGGTAGGTTCACCCAGTGTTTTTCTGGGGCTTATTCCTGTGTGATGAAATGAAGGGCTTGCAAGTCTGTAATTTCAGCGTAAAAAGCTGCGTTGTGCCTGAGCCAGATTTCTGCCTCCTCTCCTTCACTTTTTGTTTTTTTTTATGATGCTTATACACCTCAAGGAAGTGACATGTCAGTTCTTTTCAGGGGTGGCGTAAACTCTGTATCGTCTGAATGACAGCGCATCTTTTACATTGCCATCTATACAAGGTGTTTGGAACATTGGTTTGCACGTATTTCGGTGCCAAATACGTGCCAAAATTTGTGGTGTCCTTTTAACCTTACAAGGGGGATTCGCCCCGGGGGTTTATTTAAAAGCCGATGCCAAGAGAAGCATCTGATCTGAAACAGCAGGGTCATAATGTCATCCCCCCTTTCCTCCCATAGCCGGGGTTGTAAGAGGCCAGAGCTTACATATTAACATCTGTATTCTATGTCCGTGGTCCGGGAACCTATCAGTGGAGCTGTACAGCGCCGCCCTCACCTCATCGGGTTTTAGTGTTTGCTGTGTCATCAGTTTTTATTAGGTCGGTTGTCCCACCGCTCGGTCACCGGTGCACATCAGAAATTTTGCACCTCCTCCCTCAGGTTTTGCGATTTCTCAATGTAATGTTGCATAATGTCCAGCAGGGTTTTGCCACAACCATTTTATCCAGAAGATATTGTTACAAATGTCCAGAACTACAGTAATACTAAGTGATCACTGACTCTATGCATGCCTGATCACAAGTAAAAACCCCTTTCGTGGTGGAACAAGATGAACATGGCAGCGGCGAGAAAAATATCAGTGCTAATAAATGCAGCAGTAATGTCTCCCTTATTGCGTTACATAGTCTCCTCTACATTCCTGGTGTCGGGTTGATTTTCTCTTAGAGGCCCTGTGAAATCTCCTGACAGGTCTGTCTTAGTAAATCTGTGTGTTCCTTGTGAAATAACCATTATAAGTCTGTGTTATTCCTCCTCGAAATGTATTCCTGAATCAGTCAGGTGGGTGTTACCATTCAAATTTTTAAATGGGCGTGTTCCTGCACTCACCCACTGTCGGCACTGATTGAACAATGTCACATTCAATGGGGATGTATCCCCAATTTTGGGAAACCCATTTTTAAGATTTGCCCCTACATTTCTAGGAGGAATAAAAAGGGAGCAGCACAAAACAGAGATATAAGAGAAGAGGCTCCAGCATTGTTATGTCACAGTGAAAATAAGGATTTATTAAAACGGACAAAATCAGGAGAGGTCACAGAGCTTCTTTATAAGATAAAGGGAGAGAATGAGACATAAATGTAAACGTCTATTTAATATTGTTTATTTCATTGAATTCAAGGTTCTAGCATCACTTGCTGAATTGTATTTTAAATCATTAAGACTCAGTTTATTTCTGATTGCAATCATGAACCGCTTTTGTCGGTGCTGGAGCTCAGTCCTGCTTTTTTCTTCTTTCCAGTGACATTGAGATCTCGCGCTCCTGTGTCCCAAAACCCATATCTCGACTCTCCGAAGAGATCGGTCTGCTGTCAGAGGAGGTAGAAATATACGGACAGACGAAAGCCAAGTCCTGCTCTCCACCATCAAGCGTCTGCAGGGCCAGAAGGATGGAAAATATGTGGTGGTCACTGGGTACTTGATTTACTACTCCTTTCAAGTCCTTTATATAGAATGGCCGTTTAAAGCAGATCTGTGCCGTCTCCTGACATGTATCTTTTCGTAAATCCTTGTGTTCCCTGTGGAATAACAATTCGGGAGCATCTTTCCTTTGTTCTCTATGTTGGGTGGTTCCCTTACTCCTCCTAGATATTCATTACCAAATAGTCAGCTGGGTGTGTCCCTGCACAGTCTGGCATTGGAAAAGCAGAGACACACCCCTTTGCATGGTAACACCCATCTGACAGATTCAGTAATAAATTTCTAGGAGGAATAACAGAGGAACAGCACAACACAGAGATATAAGAGAAGATGATCCAGGATTATTTCATAGGGAACACAAGGATTTACCAAAACAGCCCTGTCAGGAGATGTCACGGGTTCCCATGTTGTGGAGGAACTTGAGTTCTCCGCACGCCTGCTGGAATGAAATCGGAGTGTCACATCAATGATCATATGGTATCATGTGCGGTCCGCTGTATTTTGTAAATAGGTTTAAACACAGATACTAATTAAAATCCAGCAAAATTTCTACACAATGAGATGTGCAGGAAGTTACCAAAAATACTAAATAAAAATTACATAAGAACAGGGCCCCAACCATGCTGTGGCTATAGTGTTGCAGAGGTTCCAGCAGGATCCAAGACTTGGAAATACACAACAATAGTACTGGAAATGACACCATATGGTTGGGGGACACCTGACCGATTGTGCGTAGGGGCACTAGAGCATCAAACTAGAGCTATATCCGCACATGTACCTAGCAACATGTGTCTCTTAAATTCTTACAAACACAGTGGGCTCTATGTATGAAAACTGTCTAGCAGTAAGACTGTCTTTGTTGCCCATAGCAACTGATCAGACCTCCGCTTTCATTTCATATAGGGCTTTGGAAAAATAAGATGAGCTCTCATTGGTTCCTCTGAGCGCTGATTGGTTGTTAAGGGCTCTAGTTGCTGTGGGCTCTGACTGGTTGCTATGGACTAGTCGCTATGAGTGCTGATTGGTTGCTATGGGTTCTGATTGGTTGCTGTGGGCTCTGGTTGCTATTGGCTCTGGTAGGTTGCTATGGGCTTTGGTTGCTATGGGCCCTGGTTGCTATGGGTTTTGATTGTTTGCTATGGGCTCTGATTGTTTGCTATGGGCTCTGATTGGTTGCTATGAGCTCTGAGTGGTTGCTATGAGCTCTGATTGGTTGCAGTAGGCTCTGGGTTGCCGTAGGCTTTGATTGGTCGCTGTGGGCTCTGGTTGCTATGGGCTCTGGGCTCTGGTTGCTCTGGGCTTTGGTTGCTATGGGCTCTGATTGGTTGCTATGGGCAATATAGACAGTCTTAATGCTAGACAGTTTTCATGCATAGGTCCCACTATTTTTACTATTGTAAAAACTTAATATAGAAACACTTTTAGATATATTATATATATATATATATATATATATATATATATATATATATATATATACACACCCACACACGCTATGAATACTAATGTGTATAGCTGTAGATTACATTGTAATTTTTACACAAAACCAGTGATTTCAGATGTCATTATTAAATGGAGTTGTCCGGTTCTTCTTAATTTTTTTCTATTAATTAGGCTCACTATGGGCTGTAGTGTATTTATAACCTTAGTTGATGTAGTGTACTATTGATTTGTATTGATTTTATACTTTTTTTGTACTTTGCGTATGGCAGTAAGTTATTACCTTCTGTTTGGAACGTCATCTCTTACTACAACTTACACTATAGAGGAGCCGGGAGGCCGGGTGACTAGCGCACATGCATGCTAGTTAGCAGGCTGACCACTGTTTCTATATTGTAGCCGACCGCAGTGTCGCACTATACAGAATAATGTGACAAAGCATGCGGGGTGGGCGGTGTGCGCACTAGTTATCAGACCGCCCGGCTCCTCTATAGTATAAGCAGTAGTAGGAGTAGTAAGAGATGACGTTCCAAACAGAAGGTAATAACTTACTGCCATACGCAAAGTACAAAAAAAGTATAAAATGCACAAAAACATAGCACAGTATATCAATACAGCTTCATCAATCCACTACAGCCCATAGTAAGCCTAATTAATAATAAGGCTAACAAGAATTCACATTAATTGTTGAACAACTAATCAACATGTATTAATATCCTGTAGTGATTTCATCACAAACATCAGCAGAAGCAGCCAAACTCTGAATTGCATAAAAAATGCACTAGGTCTTATTTTTGGGGAAACAGGGTAGGATTAGTGTTGCATTAGTGCTTCATACAGTCATATGAAAAATTTGGGCACCCCTATTAATCTTAATCATTTTTAGTTCTAAATATTTGGGTGTTTGCAACAGCCATTTCAATTTGATATATCTAATAACTGATGGACACAGTAATATTTCCGGATTGAAATGAGGTTTATTGTACTAACACAAAATGTGCAATATGCATTAAACCAAATTTTGACTGGTGCAAAAGTATGGGCACCCCAACGGCAAAGTGACATTAATATTTAGTAGATCCTCCTTTTGCAAAAATAACAGCCTCTAGTCGCTTCCTGTAGCTTTTAATCAGTTCCTGGATCCTGGATGAAGGTATTTTTGACCATTCCTCTTTACAAAACAATTCAAGTTCAGTTAAGTTTGATGGTCGCCGAGCATGGACAGCCCGCTTCAAAGTATCCCACAGATGTTCAATGATATTCAGGTCTGGGGACTGGGATGGCCATTCCAGAACATTGTAATTGTTCCTCTGCATGAATGCCTGAGTAGATTTGGAGCTGTGTTTGGGATCATTGTCTTGCTGAAATATCCATCCCCGGCGTAACTTCAAATTCATCACTGATTCTTGTACATTATTCTGAAGAATCTGCTGATACTGAGTTGAATCCATGTGACCCTCAACTTTAACAAGATTCCCGGTGCCGGCATTGGCCACACAGCCCCAAAGCATGATGGAACCTCCACCAAATTTTACAGTGGGTAGCAAGTGTTTTTCTTGTAATGCTGTGTTTTTGGGACGCCATGCATAACGCCTTTTTGTATGACCAAACAACTCAATCTTTGTTTCATCAGGCCGCAGGACCTTCTTCCAAAATGAAGCTGGCTTGTCCAAATGTGCTTTTGCATACCTCAGGCGACTCTGTTTGTGACGTGCTTTCAGAAACGGCTTCTTTCGCATCACTCTCCCATACAGCTTCTCCTTGTGCAAAGTGTGCTGTATTGTTGACCGCTGCACAGTAACACCATCTGCAGCAAGATGATGCTGCAGCTCTATGGAGGTGGTCTATGGATTGTCCTTGACTGTTCTCACCATTCTTCTTCTCTGCCTTTCTGATATTTTTGTTGGCCTGCCACTTCTGGGCTTAACAAGAACTGTCCCTGTGGTCTTCCATTTCATTACTATGTTTCTCACAGTGGAAACTGACAGTTTAAGGGGCCGTTCCTGTTTTGCGGCCGTCCCCACGGCCGCGGGGGGGGACGGATGGGGGGGAGGGACGGTTTTTCTCCACGATGAGCGGAGAACAGCCCGCCCCCCTCCCATTGGCATGCACATGTTCCGTCCGGAAACCGGACGGAAGATTGTGCATGTTCAATGTTTTGACGCTGGTCCGCCGGCGACAAAACTGCCGGGCGGAAAACCCGTGCAGTGGGGACTGCTGCACGGGTTTTCCATAGAGCACAATTGTGCTCATTTTCGGCCAGTTTTTCAGGCAGTCTAAAAAACCGCAAACCGGCCGAAAACCCGTGCAGTGTGGACATGCCCTAAATCTCTGAGACAACTTTTTGTATCGTTCCCCTGAACAACTATGTTGAACAATCTTTGTTTTCAGATCATTTGAGAGTTGTTTTGAGGAGCCCATGATGCTACTCTTCACAGGAGATTCAAAACGTAGAACAACTTGCAATTGGCCACCTTAAATACCTTTTCTCATCATTGGATACACCTGGCTATGAAGTTCAAAGCTCAGTGAGGTTACAAAACCAATGTTGTGCTTCAGAAAGTCAGTAAAAAGTAGTTAGGAGTATTCAAATCAATAAAATGATAAGGGTACCCACATTTTTGCACCAGTCAAAATTTGGTTAATGCATAGTGCACATTTTGTGTTCGTACAATAAACCTCATTTCAATCCGGAAATATTACGGTGTCCATCATTTATTAGATATATCAAATTGAAATGGCTGTTGCAAACACCCAAATATTTAGAACTAAAATGATTAAGATTAATAGGGGTGCCCAAACTTTTTCATATGACTGTATAGTGTGTATGTATAGATATATATATTAAAAAATGGACAATCAAGATGGGAGGAAGAGCAGAGGTCACCTGATAGTTGTCACTTGTGTTTTTCCTTCATCTTTTTTTTAAACTCCTTTAAAGGGGAAATCTGGCATTTGAACAAAAAACTTGAAAGGGGGCTGCAGGGTCATTAAATACATATGTATTATACAGTGCAACACTAATCCTACCCTGTTTCCCCAAAAATAAGACCTAGTGCATTTTTTTTTTAATGCAATTCAGCGTTTGGCTGCTTCTGCTGGTGTTTGTGATGAAATCACTACTGTATATTAATACATGTGGATTATTTGTTCAACAATAAATGTGAATTCTTGTTCTTAAAAATAAGACTTCCCCTAAAAATGTCTTAGTTCGTCCTTAGGAGCAAAAATGAATATAAGACACTGTCTTATTTTCAGGGAAACAGGGTATATCCTGAACATGGTTAAGTGACATTTTATCACACCATTACTCCCTATGTACTCCTTCTGCTCACTGCAGTTTTTTAAGCCACTGATTTTGTTTGTGGCCTTAAAGGGGTTTTGCCATTTGGCAAAATTCCTTTGTGAGGTCAGCAAATAGCTGTGAATCGTCTTCAGAGCCTGGGGTGATGGCCGCGTTTTCGCAGCTCTCCTCCATTCAGGTTTGTGGGAGATCCGAATATAGCCCAGCACACTCGCTCCACTATATTCAGGACTCCCATAGAAATAAATGGAGAGGATGGCCATAAACACCACCAGCCCCATTCACTGTGGTAGTCGGCTTACTACGTAGCTGGACCTGCTCTGTGACGAGCACAAGATGCTGGTCACAGCCAATGGGTAACATTATCACTAAAAAGATCTGTACGTCTAAGGCCTGGTTCACATCTACACTGTGCTTTCAGTTTTGTTTTTTTTTGTTACAGAATCTGTTTGAGCCTTCAGCACAGATGTGAACCAGGTCTAACGTTGGAGGAGTTGTCTGTGATTTTTGAGACAGTGCCACACATGCGCACAGGTTGTGTTTGGTATTGCAGCTCAACTCCATTAACGCAGAGGGACTGCGCTGTAATACCACACACAACCTGTGAACAGGTGTGGTGCTGTTTTTAGAAGAAAGCAGCCATGATTTTGTACAACTGCTTTAAAAAAGGGAATGTAATGTGCAGGGATGTAGATAAGGTCCAGAAAAACGGAGTCGTCCTGTCCAGCTGAACCTGTGGGGTTTCAGTGAAGACACATCTGTTTTAAAGGGGTTCTCCAATTTAGAAAATTTGTTTTCATACACCCTATTATAACATTCTGAGTTCATAGAGAGTGGTCCGCAGTTTAGGATCTTTATCTCTTAACCAGGTTGAAGATCGATAACAAAGAGTGTCACACTCTGAAGGACCTGTCCATCACACTGACAGTACATTGATTTCAATGGGCACTGTGTAATGTCTAAATTCCTCCTGTGGTGGCGCTACAGGGTAACTGAACACTAACTGCTAGATTTATGTAATTGTAGAAGCAAAACCTCTATATTCGGCACCATCCAGTTAAAATGTAAACGTCTTTATTATAGATCCATATAAAATCAGAGGTAGATCGTGAAGGTAAAAAACAGCTAATGTACTACGCTTACGCGTTTCAGGCCATTCATAACCCTTGTTCACGGCACGTCCAAGAATGGGCTGAAACGCGTAAGCGTAGTACATTAGCTGTTTTTTACCTTCACGATCTACCTCTGATTTTATATGGATTTATAATAAAGAAGTTTACATTTTCACTGGTTTTTAACTGTTTTTTGGAGTTTTGCCTCTAAAATGACATGGATTACAAAGCTAATGAATAACCGGGAAAGGAATCCCTATTACTAATGGCTGAGCACCGCAACACACTTGTCAGTCTTTTTTCTAATATACTAGATTTAGGCACAAATTACAGCCCATTGCTGGGGATTCCAGGAGGGAGACCGTTAATGAACAACTTATTGTCAAAGGATCTTTCTAACAAGAAGGGATAGATCAAGGTGGAGAACCCCTTTAAGGAGGTGCAATAAATAAGCAATGTATTCAAGAATTTCAAGACCCTTGCAATGGCTTCATCATCTTTTATTGGTGCAGGATATAGTTCAGTTTGTCTTCTGTGTGTAGCTTGTATTTGTGTTATTTCTTATTGATTTTTTTTTTTTTTTTTACCTTCTAGTATAACACCAACTCCTCTGGGTGAAGGCAAGAGCACCACCACCATTGGCTTGGTTCAGGCTCTTGGTGCTCATCTGAACCTGAATGTATTTGCCTGTGTCAGGCAGCCATCTCAAGGACCCACATTTGGAATTAAAGGCAAGTTAACAGTGCATTTTCTTTTTATATCCAAATGAGTAACAAAGATAGCTGAAAGCAGTCGGAGAGTGGAAAAAAATACTGTTGTACATGTCAGAAGGCGTCGAATCTGTACATACCTAGTGAATATAATTGTCATGTCTATATTGTCCTCTGTGAGATAAAGGGCTTGTTCACACGGAGTTTTCACTCTGTGTTACAAGCGCTTTGTAGATCCGTCTTGGGGACCGACAGAGCGGATACCATGACGGATCTAAACAATTAGTGAACAGTGATAGTCATTGCTATTAGGAAGACGCAGCAGAGTTCAGATGAGAGATCGCCGCTGCATGTTTCAAAAGTGCTGCTCGGGTCTGTCTTGAAAAGAATTGCATGTCAGTTCTTTGCAAGACGGATCCGAGCAGCACTTTTGAAAAAACACCGTGCGAACAAGCCCTACCAGCCTATTGTTTAGTTTTGTACATAGTACTTAAAACATTTGTAAAACTGCCGCAATGTCTTGAGCTCACAGAGCATTGTCCAGAATGGATACAAATGTATCCACTTCCTATCTTACAGTAGGGGTATGTTCACACGGCGTGTTGAGTCCATGTGAACATACGTTCTTAAACGCGTGTTTGGGTCCTTCTAGACTCGCAATGTAAAACAGGCATCGGTGTTCAGACGAGTGATCGGCGATGCGTGTTTAGTTGCGTCTTTCGGGTCCGTTCTAAGAATTGTCATGTCGGTTCTTGGTCCGAAAGACGCAGCAGGAGCCCTATAAAACTATAGGGTGCGATCCTGCTGAAGCCAAACACACAGCTGCATGTTGGATACGTGTTGGGTCCGTTTAGGATCCGATCGCCACTGCGTTTTTGGATGTGATTATCGGATCCAAAATCAGATCCAAAAACGCAGTGTGAACATACCCTAGCACACAATACCTACAGCTTTACAGTTCTTGGATATATGTTGTGGTTCTCATTCACTGACAGCAAACAATATCTTGGAAGTAGTGAGGAACTGACCGCACATTTGTTTCCAGCATGTTTGGATGGGAAATAGAGCAAGTCAATCCAAAACAGGCTATGTATGCCCTAAATGTGGTGCGAATGGGGCCTAAAAGAGTTTTCACATGCAGGACTTTCACAGCCCATTGAATAGATACAACATAAAATTAATTTCCTTCCCCTCTATAAATTGTTAGTTTGATTGTTATTGTTGTGAAACTACAATTAAAATTTTATCCAGGAACGGTACAAGTAACCCCAATTACCTGCATTTTCTTATAGCCATATATTTTATAACAGAATATTTAATACCATTATATCTTCTGCAGGGTTGAAGTAACCTGGTGTAAATACCTTTTTGTCTTGTTTGTAGGTGGAGCAGCGGGAGGAGGATACTCACAGGTTATTCCAATGGAAGAGGTAAATGCAGATTCCAGTTTTCCAAACTTAAAGGCTTCGGACATGTTTGCAGACATTCTTATATTGCATTGTACATATTTTATTGCATTAAACATGTTGGACCATTTTTCTTTTGCAGTTTGTATCGCCTACAATACAGTGCTAGCTGCCGGAGGCTGTTCAGTGCTCATTCCTTTTTAGATGAGATCTCTGGCAGCTTAGTCTGCAGCCTCTCTCTAAATGCTAATCTAAGCTGTCAAATTTACATGCTAATAAATTAATCTTTGTAATGTACTGAACATTTGCATTAACACAGTATAAGAGTAATAAACTCTGATAAGCTAGATATTGCACATAGTGGCACCAAAAATAGAAAGCATGAATCTGGAAGTGTCCCAAAGTGGTAAATAAGCATTGAAGCATAACATCAATTCACATAAGGTGTTTAAAACTGTAATCAGAAACTCGCATAAGGTTACATAAAACACATAAAATGGGGCATAACATGTACACCCCAACACACGTTTCTCCCAATACTTAGGACGACATGTATGATTTTCAGCGCCATTTTTTTTGCATGTATTAGCATAGAATACGTCTGAATCTATGAACCTGTTCTACTGAGGGTCATAGATTTAGCGCTTTGTAGCTACAAAGTGACACTTCTGGCTCAGGTAAACCACCTATAAAGTTCTCTACCTGTTCCAGCAGTAATGCGCCTGGATTTGCCGTACTGAAGCTATAAATCTGTAGATTTGTACGGTTGTACTGCGACCCGCCTCCAGCGCACCCCCCGAGATGGGGCGCATTTGACAGTGCCGCAGGTGCTTTGTAATGCACCTGATATTGGAGTCTGCCTGATTAGAAATATAGCGAAAGGGGCTGCATCAGTTTTCGGGCAGAAAAGGCGCCAGACTACTGCCACAGCCCCGTTCATACATGTCACCCTAAGTCTTCTTTGCTTGATTGCACCTGGTAAAGCATTATGCATGGAGTGGACGTGCTATGGTTTGCATTCTTTGTTGCCTTTATGTGATTTATGTACATGAGATTTTATTACCTATATTTTTATGGGCAGTTTCGATCACTTTATGTCGGTTTATGCTATGCTATGGTTCAATGCTTCTTATTTAGTAACCATCTCGTAACGAGCTATTAGCTGGCCCCAGATGGGACTTTGCTCAATGCCAAATAAAAAACAAAACAAATGATAAAATATGTAATGCACATAGTAGCATCCATATGGAAAGTATATATATGGAAAATATCACAATATTCATTACATATGTTATCATTTGTTTTTTATTTGTGTTTCAAAGGGGTTTTGCCGTTGAGCAAAGACCCTTCTGAGGCCAGCTACTAACTTGCTACGAGCCGGCCTCAGAGAACGGGGAGACTTCCAAGCTTGCACAGTTCTTCCTGTTCATTGCTATAGCAATTCCGAAAATAGCCAAGTGTGTTCGGTTATGTTAGGAACTCCCATAGACCTCAACTGGGGAGGGCTACACAAGCGCGGCAGTCTCCATGCTCTCTGAGGCCGGCTCGTAGCGAGCTAGTAGCTGGCCTCAGAAGGGTCTTTGCTCAGTGGCATAACCCCTTTAATGTGATTCAATAAAAATGGTCTTGTTACTCTTATACTGTGTGTTCTTTGCAGACATATATTGTTGCTTGCACAAGGATATTTGTTTTTTTTTTTGTTTTGTTTTTTTTTGTAACCCATAATTCATTTTGTACATAGGTGTTTACTCCTAATAATATAAGAGACTAGTAAGTAAATTTTTAGGTCATCAGAAAATTTCATAAAAACCTGGAATGTTTGGTGACTTCTTCCCAGTAAAATGATAACCATACCTAAAATATCTTTCCATTGCAAATATAGGATTTTTTATTTGACTGAGCTTTTAACTATTTCCAAGCAAATCTCACTCGCAGCTGCTCTGTTTACTTCCAGTTTAACCTCCATCTCACTGGGGACATACACGCCATAACAGCTGCTAACAACCTAGTGGCAGCCGCCATTGACGCGCGGATCTTCCATGAGCTGACACAGTCTGACAAGGTGAGAGCTTGTTCTGGGACCAATTAAAATGACGCACCAGCAGAGCCCACATACTGTGTCCACAGTCACTTGTATGTCGAGCTCTATTGTGCTACATTATACGTGTTGCAGAACATGAATATGGAGCAGTCAGTGTAGACATCAATGAAGATAATGTATGTAAGGCCCTGAAAGTGATTAAACCAATTACCTCCCATACAGTTGTGCAATGCCTAAGCTCTGGGCACATAGCTTTGAAGATGTGCGGGAATGTATCGTGAAATCCAGTGTTAGTTTTCTATTAATGAAATATGAAGAGGGTTTTTTTTCCCCAATATTTTTAGTGCCATTATTATATTTTTTTTTGTGGAATTGGTGGTGCCATATGTACACACATCATTGCACTGTCCTTAAAGTGAACCAAATGGGTTATGCTACCCTATTTGAGAGCAGGATGTGATAGGAGAGAAGCTGAGCCTGTGATATATAGGGTTATATGATAAAGGAGAGGAGCTGAGCTCTGTTATAAAGGGTTATATGATAGAGGAGAGGAGCTGAGCTCTGTGATATATAGGGTATATGATAGAGGAGAGAAGCTCAGCTCTGATGAATAGGATTATATAATAGAGAGGGAGGAGCTGAGCTCTGTGATATATAGGGTTATATGATAAAGGAGAGGAGCTGAGCTCTGTTATAAAGGGTTATATGATAGAGGAGAGAAGCTGAGCTCTGTGGTATATAGGGTTGCATGATAGAGGAGAGAAGCTGTGCTCTATGATATATAGTGTTTTATGATAGAGGTAGAGGAGCTGCGCTCTGTGATATATAGGATTATATGATTGAGAGGGAGGAGCTGAGCTCTGATATATAGGGTTTTATGACCGAGGAGAGAAGCTGAGCTCTGTGATATGTAGGGTTATATGATAGGAGAGGAGCTGAGCTCTGTGATATATAGGGTTATATACTCGTGGAAAGAATCTGAGCTCTGTGATATATAGGATTATATGATAGTGGATAGAAGATGAGGTCTGTGATATATAAGGTTATATGATAGAGGAGAGAACTAAGCTCTTATATATAGAGGGAGTTATATGATAGAGAAGAGAAGCTGAGCTCTGTGATCTCATATAACTCTCTCTCTATCATATAATCCCATATATCATCGAGCTCAGCTTCTCTCCTCTATCATATAACCCTATATATCACAGAGCTCAGCTTCTCTCCCTCTACCATATAACCCTATATATCACAGAGCTCAGCTTCTCTCCCTCCATCATAAACCTCTATATTACAGAGCTCAGCTCCTCTCCCTCTATCATATAACCCTATATATCACAGAGCTCAGCTCCTCTCCCTCTATCATATAACCCTATATATCACAGAGCTCAGCTCCTCTCCCTCTATCATATAACCCTATATATCACAGAGCTCAGCTCCTCTCCCTCTATCATATAACCCTATACAGGCAGTCCCCGACTTACATCGTTCCGACTTACATACGTCCCCTAGTTACAATCGGAGTCTTATGGGGCGTGGCTGACATTTAACACTGAGTCACGCCCCATTATAACCAAGTGCCAGCATGCCTCAGCTGCACGTGATACATTACGTTAGGTGATAGCTTCTAAAAAAAGGCCACTGACATGAAATACAAATGTAAAAACTGTTCCCTGCACTATCCAAAATTAAAAAAAGGAATTGCATTTAATAAATATACCTGTTCCGACTTACATAAAATTTCAACAAACCTATAGTCCCTATCCCGTATGTAACCCGGGGACTGCCTATATATCACAGAGCTCAGCTCCTCTCCTCTATCATATAACCCTATATATCACAGAGCTCAGCTCCTCTCTTCTATCATATAACCCTATATAACACAGAGCTCAGCTCCTCTCTTCTATCATATAACCTTATATATGACAGCGCTCAGGATACATTGCTTCACAACAGTTTGGATCTACAAATGTTAAAAACAAAAAAAATGCGGAAAATTTAAGAACATTTTACAAATAAGGTTCCTATGGATGTTTGTGTCTAAATACCTGCTAGTAAGTATTCAGACATTTACTGCATAGCCATAGCCTAAAACAAAATGTACCTACACTGTATTTTAGGCTATGGCTATGCAGCAGCCATGCTACAATAATTAGACCTATGTGACCGATGCAAGGTCGGACATGCCCTAAGATAACAACACAAAATAGTGCAAACATTATTTGTATCAATCATACATAACCTCCATTACTGTATAACCAGTTCAGTTACAGAATATTATTTGCCTTCATGCTTTGCATTTTACTTGAGAGACTAAAATTAGTCAGCAACGTTCATAGTAACAGACCAATATTCTTACCCTCCAGGCTCTTTACAGCCGTCTTGTCCCATCCAATAATGGAGTGCGCAGATTCTCAGATATTCAGATCAGAAGACTTAAGGTAAGGACGGGGTTGTTGTCTTCTTTAAAGCTCTTCCCTTTGTGGTGTCACCGATGCAGAATGTAGGATGCCGGCTGGACCTGGGGAAATGTTCTCCCCGTTTCCAGCTTAAAGGGAATGTGTCATCAAAAAATGACTTATTGTTTAAATCACGTTTTTATTTTAAACATATTTTGTAGGAATTTTTGGTTTTGTTTTTTTTTTTGTCCCTGATCACTTTCTATATTTTTTTTAATAATTCTTAAGTCGTGTAGTTTTCACTTTGGCCACTAGGCCTAATAGTCTGTCACTTCCTGTTCTGTTTAGAGAGCTTTTCAGCAGTGTGCTCATTATCAGTACAAGCAGGGTCAAACTGAAAGGAGACACCATTGTGTACAGATAATACAGAATCCACCAGTCACAGGAGGAGATGTCAAAGCTCCCCCTCTCCCCTCCCTTCACAGTGAAAACTCTCCTGTACAAGTCTATGGGACAGAAACTGTCTTAAGAATCCTATGGGAATGAAGCTGCTGTAAAGTATCTCTCTGATTGCTGTTAAAGCAGTGCAAGCAAGAATGTCTTCCCCACAATCCTATATAGACGGCCGAATAGAGAAATCTACAATCAGGAAATAAAAACGACTGAGAGGAAAAGCATATGGATCAGGGGCTTGATTTAATAAGTGAAAAAAAAAGTTGGCGACATATTCCCTTTAAAGAGGGATTTCCATCACACTACTTAGCCCAGAACATATTTTCTGTCTTTTTCTGTTTCCTTCTTACTGTTTTAAAAATGTGCTTTTTCCCCAAATTAGGATTGACATTCAGCACAGCGCTCCGCTGACTTCATCGCACGCCTTGTAAAATGTGTGCGTCACGGGTTATGGTCCTATTTTCACACGCAGGGTCGGTAGCTGTGTGGTCATCCCCCCGCTAGGGTGTTTCCCCCAACTCCCAAGCCAACCCTTTCTTCCTTCTCAAAAACACCCCCAAAGTTACCCTGCCACCGGGACCTTTCTTGGTTTTTAAAAGTCCAAAACCCCCTAATTCACGCCCAGTTGCAGTGCACCAAACAACAGAAAGTATATCTATTTATCTATCTAACAATATTTGGTTCTGCAGATCCAAAAACTTTTTTGAAAAAAATAAGCATAGGTGCACACTGATGGGGCAGCAATATACATACAAAATGTGAGTACCACACATCAACTAAAAAAAACTACAAAAGGGGCACAAAGGAATTTTTTAAAAAAAGCATTTTGCTACTTGGGAAACATGAAAAAAAAATCTCTCTCTCTCTCTCTCTCTCTTCTTAAAAACCTTCTTCTTTCCTCTTTTCTAAACTTCTTTTTTTTTTGTTTTTTTTTCCTTTTTTTTTTTTTCCCGGTTTTTCTTTTCTTTTTCTTCTCTTTTTCTTTTTCCGCATTTATGTCTGTTGAGATATATATATTTTTTAATTATATTAGATAAGGGGGAGGAGAAATTATATATTTTTTTATATATTTTATAAAAAAAAAAAAAAAAAAAAAAAAAAAAAAAAGAGAGAGAGAGAGAGGGAAAAAGAAAGCCCCATTGATTACATATTTGTCAAATAATAAAAAATAGTCATATGACTATATTGCCCCTCACCCTTCTCCTGACTTTCCTTAAAACATATAGTTGTTGCCTAAAAAAAAAGGGGACTTAAAAATTAGGAAGTTGCCTGACATAGGGAGGGAACCCCCCTTGTGCACAAAAAAACCCCCCCCTTTTATAATATTAAAAAAGTTACCCCGTCTAATGTTTCATGAAATTTATGTTGGTTTGGGTTTTAGTGCCCTTGGGCCCGTCATAAATTTTTGGGGAAAAAGATATGAGGATAGATAGTTTGGGTAATGTAAGATGTGAAAGGAATAATAGATATAAATGAGAGATAGTTGGATTTGATATGGATAGATATGAGATAGATATGAGAGATAGATAGATGATGATATGAGATAGTAGATAGAGAGATAGATAATAGAATGAAGATAATAGAAAGATATGGATGGGTGATTAAAATGATAGTTTTTGGGTGAATCGATAAGAAATTGAGATAGTTGGATAGATAAGAGCTAGATATGAAAGATACATAAAGATATATTTATATTTAGTAAAATAAATTACACCACACAATACATATATATTATAGTGATCTTACTGTCCATCCACAAACCCTTTTCCCTTTTGGGGTGTTTTTGTTGATGGACTTTAAAAGCTTAAAGCCAGGCCCATGAACGTGTGCAGCACTTTTGCATTTTCATTGCTGTCCCGTGTGTATGGAGTACCCGGGGAGAACAATGCAGTGGGAAAAACACTTCTTTTTCATCGGGTAAAAGGACGTGGATCCTCCCTTGAATGGGGTAAACCGCACCCCGACTGCGTAAAAACCACACACAATTTTAATCTGTGGCAAAGATCCAGCAGGTGAATAACCTCTTACAGATGCTGGATTTGCACGGACCATGGCTTTAATATTTCTGCTAATTTTGTGTTTATAACTAAACCAGTCATTATAATAAAGTATAATTGCATTATTCTAGATATATATGAAAAACCCCCTCTTTACAGTGGAGGTGGGTATTAATGCTGCTGCCTTGAAAGGTTTTCTCGGCTAAATCCACATCCTATTTCTATTTTTCGGTGCTTCAGAGCAAGCGCATTGTGAAAGCCCCGTAAGGGGAGCAGTCGTGTCTTGAGGCCGGACTGAAGCGTCCGGGGTTTGGAGTCCCCGGAGTCAATGTATTTAACCTAAAAGAGCTTCAGAGTGGTGGCCGTGGGATCTAAACCCCGTGCACTATGGCCGTCCCCAAATTTACTCATTGAGAAAAGAACAACACTGCCGGGTTTTTTGTAGAAGCTGGCTGTGCTATTCCCAGTTATTCCTTGGAAATGTTAACAAAATTTACCCTTGTAATTTCTATTTTCCCTTGTCATGGGGAGCATGTCCCTAAAAGTATAGTCACCAATAAAAGCTGACTGTGTCTGGACTCAATCACACTTCCCTATTGCAGACTTGTTTTAAAGTGGTTTTTCAACTCTTAAAACCTCCCACTGTGTTTAAATAGAAAATTAACCCATATTTACCTCTCCCATCACTATCGTTCCAGTGCCACCAAAGCTCCAGTGTCCCCCTGATGATGTCACGTTCGTGGGTCACATGATGCTGCAGCCAATCGCTGACCTCTGTGGTCACATGAGCTATATGCAGGCATGTGACTACTGATGCCAGTGATTGGCTGCAGCATCATGTGACCCATGAACGTGACCTCATCAGTGACAGATCAGGCTCAGGAACACTCAAACTTTGGCGGTGATGGGGGAGGTAAGTACAGGTTAATTTCTATTTTAGCTCACTGGGCGGTGATATTGAGATTTTTAAAAGTCTTAAAAAACCTTTTTACTCCATCCACAAAAATAGAACAAATAGATTATAATTGGAAATATGGAACTACAACATAGAACAAAAAAAACAAATTAAGAGAAAAAAAAAAATTATCCATAATCTGCATCCGTTTTTTTTTTATATGGATTTTCATACCGAAGTATGAATAGGGTCTGAAATTGTACAGGTCCTTACCTCATTGATAACAGGAATGGGAAAGGATCTGTTCACATTTGTGTTGGAGAAATACATGGATAGATTCGATATCAAATCCTTTCTTTTTTTCTCTGTTTAAATATCCTGTGCATACACCTGAACTTCACAGCACTTCAAAACAAGTTTGTATAGAATCAACAGCGTGATATACTAAAGTGTCCTTCATGCCACTAGGCTTGCTCCCCTCAAGTTTCCCATAGCAGGTATCACGGAGACGCCGGCCATCGGCAGAATGAAGCGCACACCTGTGCGACATTTTAGGGAACGGACAGCCCCCTTTATCAAGCTTCTGTCACAAATTCTGCCTTATTTGATATGAGGAATAGCAGTGCGTGTAGATGGACGCCACGATGAAACCCCAAGGAAACCTATTTTAATCAGGTTTTCATTTTTCCCCGAAAATTAAGAGAGCTCCACTTACGGAGAGCCATGGACATCATCTCCGTTCCCATCCTCCGGTCTTACACCTCCATAGGCCACCCTATAACTCCTTTAATAAATTTCTGCCGAAAGTATGTTTTCCCTCTGGAAGGCTGTCCTTGGCCGGCTATTTATGCTGCTGCTATTTCTGAGCAGTTTGTGTTGTCATTTTGTCTTTCTAGGAACCTGCTTTTTGGCGTAATTGCACTTTATTCAATATGTTCTAATTTTCAAGTAATACTTTGCGTTGGATTAGTAACCGTGTGTCGTGTAGCTTTGCATATTCATGAGGAATCGCTAAGAATAGTAGTTTACACTTGTCAGTGGGACTGAAGATCTTCTTTATAGGGGGCAGTTGTTATGGGTGTGGATTATGTGACCTCTGGCCGGGCATCCAGAACACAGAAGGGGCTCGCTGACCATATATCTTTATTTGGGACTTTGGTATTTAGGTCAGCATTTGTAAAGCGGGGAGCTTCAGATAGCTAGAAGACATAGCAGAGAGGAGCCAGAAAAATTCAGAAAACGCTCAACAGCTCCTCTCTGCTCAGTCGTCCTTATCTTTGACATAACTGGCTTTTTCTAAAGGGCACGAACAGGACTCCTCCTGCGGGGCCTTGGCGTCTGCTAATACTATGGGGGAGCGTCTGCTAATACTATGGGGGAGCGTCTGCTAATACTATGGGGGAGCGTCTGCTAATACTATGGGGGAGCACTCTGATGCAATTCAGTTACAAGACAAAACCAATTCTTAGTCTGTGTTCTCACCACCTGCACGGGCTCCGTGACCAACCTGGGTAGACAAAGCCGAGCCTAATTTGGAAACGTTTCCATAGCAACATCAGATTACTTATTCCCTCATATACGGATATTTCCTAGTGTTTTCATTTAAAATATCACTGACTGCAATGACTAATTGTTAGGAGAGGAACATATAATGAAGGCTGGTATATAATACAAACCTATCCATGCTCACAGCCTTCCATACCATCTGTCTCTTTCTATCCCTCTTTATCCATCCTTCCATACTATCTGTCTATCTAGAAAACAAAATGCAGCACAGAAGACCTAAAAAGAGCTTGGCACCAGCTGACCGGCCCTGGGAAAGACCACAAAATATACCTTTCTCTCTCTGTCTCCCTATATCTATCTCTCTATCCTTCCTTGCATCCTTCCATAAAATATGTCTTTCTTACTCTGTCTATCAGTTTATCGTCTATCTATCCTTCCTTCCTTGCATCCTTCCCTTTTTGCTTTCTCTGTTTCAATCTATCCTTCTCTTTTTCTCTGTCTCCTTTCAATTTATCTAACTCAATCTATCTATACTTCCTTCCTTACTGTCACCTATCTGTCTTTCTCTCTTTCAATTTTTCTCTCCGTTTCCCTCTATCACTTTATCTCTCTGTCAATATATGTATCCTTCCTTAAATATTATTCGTCTGTTTGTGTTTTTCTCTCTATCTTTCTCTGTCTATCCTTCCTTCCATACTATCAGTCTATCTATTGTACTCTCTCTATCAATTTATCTCTCTATCTATCCATCCTTACATCTGTATTTTTTCCTTTCTATCCATCTCTTTCTGTCTATTATCAATTTATCTAACTCACGTTTTTCTATCCATCCTTCCATACTATCATCTATCATTCTTTTTCTTTCTCCCTCTTTCTATTGTTCTCTGTCTCCATCTATCACTTTATCTGTCAATCTATAACTATCCTTCCTTACATACTATTCATCTGTTTTTCTTTCTCTTTAGTTATTTCTATTGATTTATCTATCTTTCTCAGTGTATCTAACTATCCTTCATTCCACACTTTCCTTCTATCTGTCGTTCTCTCCTTCTCTATCACTTTATCTCTGTCAATCTATCTATCCTTCCTTCTTTGCATCCTTACATACTACCCATCTATCCGTGTTTTTCTTTCTCACCATACTGATCATTCTTTTTCTCTGTCTCTATCAATTTATTGTTCTCAGTTTATCTAACTATCCTTCCTTCCTTCCATCTTTACATACTGTCTATCCATCTATGCACCTTGTTGCTAGTTGGGCTTTTGAACATCCCTACTTATTACGTGCCTCTTAACAAAAAGCTGATCACAAAGTTTCCCTTTACGGCAATCCCCAGTGATCAGCTGAAATTTGTGAGGAAATCTGGTAGTAAGTGTTTAAATTCCCTGCAGCGCCACCACAGGAGACACTGCGCATTACACATCGTCTATCCAAATCAATGGGCTGTGTGTGTCCTGCAGGACAGGAGAGGTCCTCCAGGGTGAGAGACTCTCTTTGTAAGGATCCTGAACACAGAACCACACAATGTTCATCCCTGCAGGGTATATGGGTGCTATGCAGAAGATCTGGTGCCATGAATGATCTGATTTGGGTCCCATCTGCTCTTGAATTCTCTATGATGAGAAAGTTTACGGGAAAATTTTATTTTGCTATCTCATCAAGGCCTTAGAGATCTTGAATCCGTTTTATTTCCTTACCTAATTGCAGCTTCCTTCATGGTACAGAAAGCATTTCTGGGCTTAAAATAACCTGCAATTATTCAGCCACAGAATAGAAATGAGAAAATCTGTCAGTTTCCTACAGTATTTTCACAGTAGATTAGATTTGTCCGTAATAGTATAAGTATATAACACATAAGAATTTCACATGAAATTAGGCCACTGCCATGTAGGGCATTTCCAGTCATCGCACCCGGTGGAACAGAACGTACTGACGTGTAATGGGTAATCTAATTGGGAAAACAGAATGATTTCACTGTTCTGCTGTAACTTTGTTTGTACAGAGACTGGGCATCGAGAAAACAGACCCCACCGCCTTGACGGAAGAAGAAATCACCAAGTTTGTAAGACTTGATATCGACCCAGACACGATCACTTGGCAGAGAGGTACGTAGGAGGGGGTCCCGGGAGGACGTCCTGACACATCACTTTACCACCAAATAAAACATGAATTCTAAAATAAGAAAAAAATTACAAATACATTTGAATTAATAAAAAAAATCCATAAAAAATTAAACTTCTAAGAAAATTCTATTCTTTCCTCAAACTCATGTATGTTTTGAAAGTAAACACTTGGCACGTTATTAAAAATTCCAACTCGTACTCACGGCAGTTTTGCATTTAAAAAAAAAAGTCCATATTTTATTATTTCAAAATTCATATTTTATTTGTGCACATTGTGCGAAATATATATATAAATATATATATATATATATATATATATATATATATATATATATATATATATATATATATATATATATATATATATATATGAATATATCACTGAATTATCCAAATAAACAACCCCTTAATAGTATAAATGATCCAAAAGAGAAAGAAGGTGAAAAGCTAAAATTTCATTTTTTTTAATAGACATGTTAAAGCAAAAAACACACAATTGTCTCTTGACATTAATCTAAAGTATACCGGTGTGTCAAGAAAAACTCATGTGAACAGACGTATTATTCAAACGGATGAGGGTGCAATCCTGTTGTCTAGTTCGAAGGTTGATGTAGGAAACTGTAAATAAATATTCATAAATATACCAAATATATCCAAAAACCTAACAGTATCCTATGAAGCCCTACCTAGATAGCAGGGACCCTGCCCCGAAAAGGGCGACCCAGCTCTACGGAGGCTAGTCCTACACACACACACACGTAGAGGACCACTGAAATGATCACTAATTATATCAAATTTTACATATGGTAATTCCTATAGTGCCCTAGTACTCCACTTTTAGATGATGGTTCATCAGGGGACATGTAAAAGGTACAAACAACATGAGACAATATATATCAAAAATGGTGTCACTAGATAGGTGATCACCAAAAGAGATACAGCAGCTACAGTCCCCCAGAAGGTAACAGATGGGACTGAGATGAACCATCTTCTAAAGTTGGGAAAAAGCGTTGGGTACTAGGGCACTATAGGAATTATGTAAAAAAATTTACAATAAGTAAGTGCCCTGGATGCTTCCCGCTGTCAGATTTAATGCTGTTTTCTCCATGTAAGGAAATGATTATAGAAACAAATTACCTCATTTTGGATTTGCTTAATCCCAGGCAGGTTGCGGTCCGTCGCGGGCGGCCTGGTCGCGGGCCGTCGCGGGCGGCCCCTGGTCGTCCGGCGCCGCTTTGGTTGGGGGGTTGGTACAAGGAGGCACAGGACGAGCGGTTACTTGTGACACTGAGCGGATAGCTGCTGCCAGTCAGTGATGATATTCAGTGTGAGATCACTGGGGTGGTAAGCAGATGGTCGCTTTACCAATTCAGCTTTGTTATTTTACCCAGTGACTTGGATCTCTCGACTGATTTATAAATAGCAGTAGCAGGAGGTTTCTTAAGAAAGAAGCAAATGTCCAATTTAATGTAACAAGCTGAAAATTTGTCGGATAAGAAACTAAATCTAAGTTCAAATGAAGTATTGGAATGCTTTTATGTAGTTCCAGCAAATCCTTGGTAATAGTTTACAGAGTGGGCTCCAAATTAGGAAGTCTGGATACAGTAAAGTTCTGATAATCTGGCATTCTCCAGACCATGGACTACTGGAATTTTGTACTTAAGGCGAACTTGTAAAAATGGGCATGCTATCTAATCTGCGGGCAGCATGGTATAGAGCTGAGCAGACTGATATATAGTGTTGTAGGGAAAAAGTCAGTAGAACCTGTAATTTATTTTTTTAGATCCCTGCTTATTCTGGGTTAAGGAGTCCAGTGGGTGGTTATCAGTGACTGAACGCTATCTCTATGCACACTCATTCAAGGAAGGCTGTCAATCACTGAAAACACCGCCCACTGGACTCCTTAACCCAGAATAAGATTGGATTTAAATAACATCTGAATGCACACAGGACGGATTTCCTGCGCAGCAAATGTGCAAAGGATTTTTACTAATCTCATACCAACATGGTGGGAACTTGTGTGGAAATCGACCTGCTGTGCAGATTTTTAATCTACAGCGAATCAATCTGTCTTGTGGATTTACTAAAACAGTAAAATTTGCACCAAAATCCGCACAATCTGTTGCAGTTTTTTTACATGCAGATTTAACTGGGTGTTCGCTGCAAATATTTTTTCCAGCAAATCCATCCCGCGTGCATTCACCCTTAATTGTGTCACGATTAAGTGAATGCACACAGGATGGATTTGCTGCAGGTTTTCCATGTGGATTTCGGCACGGAAAATCTGCAGTGGCTCACCATGCAAGCCAAGAGGATGGGATTTTACTAACCCCATGCCCAAATGGTAGAAATGTTTGACGTGGAAATTGACCTGCAGCGCAATGTTTTAATGCTGCAACATGATTATTTCTATTGTGCAATTACTGCAGATTTTACCCGATTGAAGTGAATGTGGTAAAATTTGCACCAAAATCCGTGCAAACTATTTTAGATTTTTATGTATAAATGTACAGGTGGATTTGCCACAGAAAATTTCTGCAGCAAATCTAACCTGTGTGTATTCACTGTATTCATGTCACAGGTAAACTTAATTGAGGAAGACACCCTGTCAGGTGTATTAGAATGTGTATTGGTAGTGATTAGAGGAGGCAAAATGTGTAGTTTTTACCTTGCAAAGTCTTTCTTACTTGGAGCCCAGTGCTGCAGATTCCTTGGGCTGTTTCTGGTGCATGGCCACTATCGCCTTTACCTTGTTTGCACAAGAAGTTACCATGCTCCAGGGGCGTTGTGGTGGGAGAGTGCCATTGATCTCTGCAGCAACGGACTTTTGGGAAATTTCAGGAGGTGAAGGGGGTTAAAACAGGACTGAATTTTGCCAAGATATACATAGTGGCAATTATAACAACATGCCAAGTGCATTTACAGTTCTATATTTTGCGCATACATTTTTTGCTTTTTTTTCCCCCCAGTAATGGACACTAATGACCGGTTCCTTCGGAAGCTGACTATTGGCCAGTCTCCAACAGAGAAGGGTTTCACAAGGACGGTACGAAAACCTTAAATTAATTCAAGTCATTGTCTGAAAATCTGAATGGAGAATGGACAATAACCGGCATGGTCGTGTATGGGGGGAGTTTCCTAAGCTTGGGCATTGAGGTTCAGGGAGCTATTGTTAGTGGCTAGCACTGTTGTCCTGCAGCGCTGGAGTCCTAGATTCCAGTCCTAGCAAGGGCAGCATCTGAATGGAGTTTGTATACTCTCTGTATGCTTGCATGGGTTTACTCTTGTTCCTTCCTACGTGGGGTGTGTGTGGGGTGTGTGTGTGGTGTGTGTGTGTTGTGTGTGTGGTGTGTGTGTGTGTGTGTGTGTGTGTTGTGTGTGGGTGTGTTGGTGTGTGTGTGGGTGCGTGCGTGCGTGCGTGCGTGCGTGCGTGCGTGCGTGCGTGCGTGCGTGCGCGCGCGCGCGTGCGTGCGTGCGTGCGCGCGCATTTACACATATACATACACTCACCGGCCACTTTATTAGGTACACCATGCTAGTAACGGTTGGACCCCTTTTGCCTTCAGAACTGCCTCAATTCTTCGGGGGCATAGATCCACAAGGTGTTCCCAATGATGCTAAATTTGGCCCAAAGAGGCCAAAGAGTGCCAAAAAAAAATTCCCCACACCATGACACCACCACCACCAGCCTGAACCGTTGATACAAGGCAGGATGGTTTCCATGCTTTCAGTTGTTGCGCCAAAATTCTGACCCTAACCTCCGAATGTCGCAGCAGAATCGAGACTCATCAGACCAGGCAACGTTTTTCCAATCTTCTACTGTCCAATTTCGATGAGCTTGGGCAAATTGGGGCCTCAGTTTCCTGTTTCTTACTGAAAGGGGTGGCACCCGGTGTGGTCTTCTGCGGCTGTAGCCCATCTTCCTCAAAGTTCGCCGTACTGTGCGTTCAGAGATGCTCTTCTGCCTACCTTGTTGTAACGGGGGCTATTTGAGTCACTGTGCCTTTCTATCAGCTCGAACCAGTCTGCCCATTCTCCTTGACCTCTGGCATCAACAAGGCATTTCCGCCCACAGGGCTGCCGCTCACTGGATGTTTTTTTCTTTTTCGGACCATTCTCTTTTAAACCCTAGAGATGGTTGTGCGTGAAAATCCCAGGAGATCAGCAGTTTCTGAAAAAACTCAGACCAGCCCTTCTGGCACCCAAAAACCATGCCACGTTCAAAAGCACTTCAAACAACCTTTCTTCCCCATACTGATGCTCGGTTGAACGGCAGGAGATTGTCTTGACCATGTCTACATGCCTAAATGCACTGAGTTGCCGCCATGTGATTGGCTGATTAGAAATTAAGTGTTAACGAGCAGTTGGACAGGTGTACCTAATAAAGTGGCCGGTGAGTGTATATATGTATGTGATAGACGAAGCTAGATTGTGCGCCCTATTGAAGACAGAAACTGATGTTGTGAATAGTGACCATCTCTGTACAGCGCTGTGGAATATGTTGTCACTATACAAGTAACAAGAAATAAATTATTCATCCCCTTTGAGTTGTCTACCCAAAAGTCAGTGCAACATATGATGCACTGCTCCTCTATTTGATTGAACCTTCTAGGCTAGAGGTGTCAAACTATTTTTCACTGAAGGCCACATCTGCGTTATGGTTGCCATTGGAGGGTGACTAAGGTGCCTGGGTAGGGGTATTAGAGTTGTTCACTGCCTCTAAATTGCTGAACAGAGCGTTGTGGGGCAAAGCGCCAGAGCTACGAACCCAAGATGGCACCTGCTTTCTGTGCTGGTGCCACTGCCAAGCATTGCCTGCATCCTCCGGGGAAAGTTAAGAGCCAGTGGTTCATGTTTAGACCTTGTCCATACCTGCTCACTCTTAGCTCTTGAAGGCCACATGAAATGATATGGCGGGCCTTGAGTTTGACACGTCTTTTAGCAAATAGAATGGACAACCCTATACTGGTACAGTGCTCCCTCAACATATATTATTGTTTGGTTCCTGGGCAACCTTTGTACATTGAGACCATAACTTTAAGGAACACTGGTAATTGGTTCTGATGCCCCAAAATGTCACCAACCTAATTCAACATGGAGATGAAAGAAAATGCAGCAGATACTAATCCAGATAAAGCACTTCCTTCCATATAACATCAGAAAGATCTGCTGGAAATCGCTTCTATGATGAGGATAGAAGCTTCTTTGGGTCATCTACTTTATACACAGAAAAAAAGAAAATGGGGCCCTCACCTGGTGCCTAAAGGAGTCGCTCATCCTGGAACATGTAACAGCAGTACAGAACATGTAGTACCGCACTGTACTTTACTGTAGAGAGGTGCTACTAGACTGCAAATCGCTGCATGCACCTCACTAATACATGTAGGAGCAGTACAGGACATGTAGTACTGCACTGTACTGTAGAGAGGTGCTTCTAGACTGCAAATCGCTGCATGCACCTCACTAATACATGTAAGAGCAGTACAGGACATGTAGTATCACACTTTACTGTAGAGAGATGCTATAGACTGCCAATCACTGCATTCACCTCACTAATACATGTAAGAGCAGTACAGGACATGTAGTACCACACTGTACTGTAGAGAGGCACTACTAGACTGCAAATCACTGCACTAATATAGAGGTTTAACAAGTAAATTGTTCATGATAATTGGCTGGATCAGTGTCTGGGACATTGTATCTTGAAACCACACTCAACATATAATGTCCCAGGAAAGACCATTGTGTGTTGAATATATTGTATACTAAGGCCACTGTAACTTGAGTCAGTGCTGTAATATCCTTGTTCTTTAACACCATTTCTTCATGTGATGCAGGTCCAGTTTGACATCTCTGTTGCAAGTGAAATCATGGCCGTCTTGGCTCTTACAAGTAGTTTGGAAGACATGAGGATACGGCTGGGTAAAATGGTGGTGGCTTCCAGCAAACAAGGGACGCCTGTCACCACTGAAGATTTGGTAAGACATTTTGCAAAGGAGGAAGTAGTGGGGTTACCAAATGTAAGAATTTTTTGCTGTATACAATATAGATTAGAGAAATAAATTACGCTTGATTCCTGTTTTCTCAGGGAGTAAGCGGTGCTCTGGCTGTCTTGATGAAAGATGCAATTAAGCCTAATTTGATGCAGACATTGGAGGTAAGCAGCATTGTCTGATATATCAAGATGACACATGGGCGGCACGGTGGCCCAGTGGTGGGCATGGTGCGGCACGGTGGCCCAGTGGTGGGCCAGGTGCGGCACGGTGGCCCAGTGGTGGGCCTGGTGCGGCACGGTGGCCCAGTGGTGGGCAAGGTGCGGCACTGTGGCCCAGTGGTGGGCATGGTGCGGCACGGTGGCCCAGTGGTGGGCATGGTGCGGCGTGATGGCCAAGGTGCGGCAAGCTGGCCCAGTGGAGGGGTGGTGCGGCACGATGGCCGGTGGTGGGCAAGGTGCGGCGTGATGGCCAAGGTGCGGCAAGCTGGCCCAGTGGAGGGGTGGTGCGGCACGATGGCCGGTGGTGGGCAAGGTGCGGCACTGTGGCCCAGGGGTGGGCATGTTGCGGCACGGTGGCCCAGTGGTGGGCAAGGTGCGGCACGGTGGCCCAGTGGTGGGCAAGGTGCGGCACTGTGGCCCAGTGGTGGGCAAGGTGCGGCACTGTGGCCCAGTGGTGGGCATGGTGCGGCACGGTGGCCCAGTGGTGGGCATGGTGAGCACTGTTAATCTGCAGCACTGGAATTCTAGGTTCATATCCCTCCATGGACCACATCTGCAAGGAATTTGTATGTTCTCCCCATATTTGTGTGTTCCTCCGGATACTCTGATTATCTTGCGCACTCCAAAAACATACTGATAGTCTAATCTGGCATTTAGACTGTGAGCCCCAACAGGGACCAATGTGAATAGTGACAATCTCTCTACAGCGCTATGGAATATAACTGCGCTATATAAATGAATATAATAAATAAAAATAAATCACATCTGTTCTTTGGGTTTCTGACACCTATAATATAAGGATTTTTGGTTTTTTTGGGCAGGGAAATCCAGTCTTCGTTCACGCCGGACCTTTTGCCAACATTGCACATGGTAACTCCTCTATACTGGCGGATAAAATTGCACTAAAGTTGGTTGGACCAGAAGGATTTGTTGGTAATTATCCCATTCTTGGAAATGTGGCCGGTGATCTGCTTATTTAGAGGTCGTAACCCGGCTCATGTCTTATATCTTGCAGTGACGGAGGCCGGTTTTGGAGCGGACATTGGAATGGAAAAGTTTTTCAATATCAAATGCAGATATTCTGGTTTGCGTTCGCATGTGGTGGTTCTGGTGGCTACAGTGCGGGCCCTGAAGATGCATGGAGGGGGCCCAACGGTGAGTGCTAGGTTTTTTACTTGTAAGGTTTTTTGCTGCCTGGAGAATATTCCGACTAGCATACTTCATAGCTATAATGCAGGGGCGTCGGACTCATTTTCACCGAAGGCTATATCAGCATTATGGTTGCCCTCAAAGAGCTGAATGTTACTGTAAGGTTATGTTCACGCAGCTCATTGCGGCTCGTATAGTATCCGTCACAATACGCCGTGTGTTTTGGAACCACGCGTGTAATTCTAAAGCACGTAGAGCACGGGGGGCCGCCACCTGTGTGGCCCCATTGACAGGCATTGTCAGCAGCGCGTAAGCACCACAAACCATTGACATGTCAATCCTCCCCGCCCCCACCCGCGTACAATACGATCGTATTGCACGAGCGGGGAGAGGACACGTAATCCATAGTTCTCTATGAATTACCGTAATTGCGTTGTGCATTTCACCGCGTATAAAGTGCAGTACTCGGCGAAATGCAAGGCAAAATAAGCCGTGGGAACATACCCTAAGACTGTATAAAACGTAACTAAGCGTTTTCTGCTGTGCTACCGTGGGCTACATAAAATGAGGTCTTGTGCTTGACGCATGCGCTGTAGTTCATCTAAAATAAAGAAAATATATCAACTTGGGTCTCATTTATCAAAACTGTCGATCAATAAGGATATGGTCACACGGCGGGTTGGATCCGATTTTGAATCCGTTTTAAGAAGTGTGTTTGGCTCCGTGTTTTGGACCCTAAACGGACCCAAACTCGCATCTAACAATGTGCAGTGTGATTTACATTGCTTTCAATGTAAAACACACATCGGCGTTCAGACAAGTGATCACCGATGCGTCTCATTGCGTCTTCTGGATCCGTTCAAAGAATTGTCATGTCAATTTTTGGTCCGAAAGACGCAGCAGGAGCCGTATAATAATCTATAGGGTGCGATCCTGCTGCATCCAACACGTATCCAAACACGCAGCTGCATGTTAGATCCATTTAGGATCCGATTGCCAATGCGTTTGTGGATGCAATTTTCGGATCCAACACGGATCCAAAATCAGATCTAAAAACAAGCCCTAAGACTGTCTTAGCTGTCCTCTGATTGATTGCTATGGGCAACATTCACTTTTCTAGATAAGGGCTGGTTGCTATGGGCAGCAGAGACGAGTCTTGGTGATTAGTTTCCTTAAGGTCCAAATGGTAAGACTGTCCTTGCTGCCCATAGCAACTAATCAGAGCTCCGCTTTCATTAGAATGAATTTACTGGCTGCTACTAAATACTCAAAGGACTTTTTCTCTGCCCCCCCAGGTTACTGCTGGAGTCCCATTGCCAAAGGAGTATACAGAAGAGGTGAGCCTATAAGTGGAGGTGTTTTTTCTATAAATAGACCAGCGAGAGATTGTCATTTGCTCTTGTTCAATGCTGAAAGGCTTTCCCGCTGCCATGTATTGTTTGCCCTGAAACAAGAGCTTTACTCACGTCAATTTTCTGTGCCTGAGAGAAGAACTAATCACTTTGTTATGAGCTCCGCTTCCTTCTCCCCATTCTTGCTAATATTGCTGAACACCACTTGCCCAACATCTGAGTGGAGTGATGACTTTATCAAGGCTTAAAATATTTCTGACAGAAAACATTTGAGTTGCTTTAATTGCACATCATAAAGATAAAGCACAGAGCCAGCTCACCTGTATATCTGATGATTAGCACGGACCACACGGGAGATGCGGTAACAAGCAGAATGAAGAAATGGTCCGGCTTCTCTTAGTAGTAAAATCCACAGTTCATTGAAGACAAATAGAAAATAGACATACAGGACAGGGGAAAAAAAATCTGACGCGTTTCAGGCCACAAATCCGGCCCTTTAATCATAGTACAAGTTAAAACTAGCACATGTGCATAGTTAAATAGTGGCATCAATTAGGTCAATCACAAACGTATGATGACAAGTAGAGCATAGGAAAAAGAAAAAATAAGTCGCTAGACATAAAGAATGTGTTATATACAGAAAATCAATCGGTATTGTAATATTAAAGGGGTTGTCTCGCTACAAAGATTAGCTTTTTAACATGTAGGGAACACTGCATGAAGACGTTTTCCAAATATATTGCATTGTTCATTTTCGTTTGTTAAGGAGCTACAAGTGATTTTTATCACCTTCCTGGCTCTCTCTGGTTTCCCAAGTGACCACCCTGTGTACTACTTCTTCCCTGCTGTTTGTTCTATCTGATAGCAGGGAGTGAGGTAATCACACAGGTTGCGCCAGCACAGAACTGCTGACAGTGAGAGCTTATTTTTATCTGATCTTTCAGACAAAAGACCGTAAGTACTGCTGTTTATTTTAGATAAATCTCCTGCTAGCAGTTCCAAAGAAGCTTCTGAGCTAATCTATGCTAATTAGCAGAAGTCTGAATACATGGAGCTCATATGCTAATTACAGACAGCTTGACCAGGAAGTGACCCAGCAAAGCAGCATTATTTCATTCATGCATCCTATGAAACTCTGAGATGAGACAACCCCTTTAAATCTTGTCTGCTATTTAAACCATATGGAGAGCTTGGGCAACATCTATGCCATTTTTTTGTTGCATACTGCCGGTTCTATAGATGCATGAACAGGTGTACTGCCAAACTTGGCGCAATGTGTGCCTGACAACACATTTTAATGTACCAAAGTTTGTTGCGAAACTTCCACACAAAGTTTGCTCCAATTTTGAGTGTTCTGCGCCAAAAATGTTTGCCGCATAACACTTTGATTCATAATGTCGTATTATACACGCCTCTATATCTGTATTGAACTGGTGTGTCGGGGCCAAGTTACAAAAATGGTGCCTGCGAGTTCATAGATACAAACCAATATCAGCAGCACTCCACTACCCTGTTTCCCCGAAAATAAGACCTAGTGCATTTTTTTATGCAATTCAGAGTTTGGCTGCTTATGCTGATGTTTGTGATGATAGGACTACAGTATATTAATACATGTGCATTTTTGTCCAACAATAAATGTGAATTCTTGTTCATGGAAAAATAAGACATCCCCTAAAAATAAGTGTTAGTTCGTCTTTAGGAACAAAAATTAATATAAGACACTGTCTTATTTTTGGGGAAACAGGGTAGCACTAAAATAAAACCGTCAAAAGGAATGTAGGAATTATTGGAAAAGCATTTCTGCTACTTTGAATACTTGAAAAATTTGAAGTTCTTAGTGCACATTTTTGATCAAAACCGTATTAGGCCCACCTGCCAAACGACAAAGCGACCTACATACAGGTGGGAACCTATGCCATATATTAGGAGTTGGAGCTGACACAAGGCATGAGAAAGCATCTGAGGAAGTGAAACGGCTGTAGGCCACGTGTGTGTCAACTCCCAGTTGTGAAAAACAATGTTTGGTCTGCTCCTCCCAAAAGTTTTTTTGGGTGTTGTTGTTTTTTTTCTTTTTTTTTAACAACATAGGTGCACGCTGGTGTGGCAGTAACATGCAAACACAATCCAATATCAGCAGCACACTACTAGCACTAAAAACAGTCAACATCAGCATTATTGTAAAAGCATTTCTGCTACTTAATGTACATTTGTGATCAAAACTGTAATAAGCCCACCTGCCAATCGACATGGCGACCTCAATACAGTTGGGAACCTACTCTATGCGTTACCTCTCTTGGTGCCTGTACAGACCTCCACATTTCAGGGAGAGAAGATTCCAGCTACAAGCTACTCCGCATTGGTTTAAAACCTGTGCGAGTTCATACCGTAGATGTCGCCCCTTTAAGGAAAAAATCCAGAAGGATTCTCGATTCATTCTGTGATCCCCTCCCTGTGTAGCGGGACTAACCTGAACGTGGAGGGACTGGGTGTCACCTGCATGTTGTAAAGTTAAAGTTTTAATTGGGAATACCTACAGAACCCCAAGTGTCGGCCATTGTATGCTCATCCTATCGTAAGAGGGTTCAATACAACGCTTCTCAACAGCAGTCATTTCTGTAATTTTTTTGGCCACAGTTTTCACTGGGTCCTGACTCTACTTACTGTAAATGTGCATTATTTTTACAGAGATTAATTATATATATGTAGTTATATTTACCGAAAATCTGAGTAATAACAAAGACCGGGGTGGACAGTGGCAGGGCTGTTGCTGTGATGGATTCCCCCTTTCTCAGTATAGTGCCAGGCATTTGAAACCAACTGGTTGCTAAAGATAAGTGTTGCATGCATATTAGATTCGGGTCATCCCAAACCGAAGCAACCAAAATTTTGATGAAATTCATTAGGATATGTAGCAATCCATCAGCGGCCTGCTAGTCGGACTGTCAAAACACGATGTGTATTATGCCTCTTCTGTGTGGGCAGGAGTCCCATTGGACTGCTATGGAACTACAAGTGCCAGCATGCCCCATAAGTCTCCTTTTGTAACTAGGGGACAGATGTAAGTCGGAACGGTGTAATTCGAGGACTGCCTGGTCTCCTTTTTAGGAGCCCTGATCAATTTTTAGAACAAAGGGGCCTGCTGATATGGTGCAGGATAGAAACTGGTAATAGATGCTTCAGCTGTTAGGGGTCCTGAAATTACTTATGGCAGTCCTGGATATCCTGCCCACATCTAAGATGAGTAATAGAGCTCCATCACCCCAATATTGGAGGCTTGGTTAGGAGCTCACAAATTTGGAAGAAAAAATAGCACAGATCGATTTTTTTTTTTCCTGGCAAAGTAATGGGCACCATCAGACCCCATTAAAATCATTTGGGGCCAGCAGGCACAGTTGATGTCGGTAATGTGATCGATCCACCTCTGCTGTCTTTTTATCTGTTTCTGTGATGGAACAGACAAATGGAAATGTGAATTTATTTTAAGAGCCCTTTTCTTCTACCACTGGTCTCCTGTCCAGAGCTGTATTCACAATTCTGCAGGTTAAAGAGGTTGTTTTGTTTGAGACATTGATAACATATCGCTATATGTCATGTCAGATAAGGGTGGATCCCACACCTATCTCTAGAAAGAGCCCCGTAACTGGTGCTGCTCGACTATCCTTAGAACTCCGCTTGATTTAAAGGGGTTGTCTCACTACAAGGATTGCTTTTTATGTTAAAGATCTTGCAAAAACAAGTCACTTTGCAGTATGTGTCTATTAACAGTGTCCTACCTATTCCTAGATATTCCCTCTTGTATGGGCTGCATCAGCTCCTCAGGTCACTATAGCTACAGACCTGTTTGATCTCTCCTGATAGGCTGCCAACACTGGTTGCTATAGCTGCAGACCTGGCTTCTACTGCAGCCTATTAGAAGCCAGTAAACACCCCCCTGAGTTCAAAGTGAAACCAAGAAAACGGGACTGAGGTAAGATGAATCAGTGTGGTGAGACAACCCCTTTAAATGCTAGGGTCCCGACTACCTCTCTGTTCATAATGGAGATTTTTCGGGACTCTTTCTAGAGATGGGTGTGGGATCCATCCTTGTCTGACTTTGATGACATATCCTAGTGATTTGCTATCAGTGTCTGAAGTGAGACAACCCCTTTAAATTCTTCAAGTACCCCCTGCTTGTTCAGTGTCTGTATACTGCGGTGGGTTGTATTTGCACCAGGTACTGCATAGTAATCTCAAGTAGTAAAAAAACTGTAGCAATAAGCAGTGCAGCAGGTGTATTATATAGGAGTTTTGCTATTCTGGGCTTTGTCAACAAACTGCTGACTGTTTCCAATGGCAACCAGCCAATACCTGAATGCAACTTTTTGTTGCACTCCGTTTTATAAAACCATCTTGAATACTTGGCGGTGCGATAGTGATTAGGCAGACTATTGTATGAGACTGGCATTTAGGGCACTGTCATATAATCATCCCTTCACCTCCCACACAAACGGTTGTATAGCTGTTTGCGCCTCTAACAATTTTCTCATCAGCGGCCTTCACTGACAGCTGCCTGTGATAGCAGAGCAACCTTGTAATAAGCAGAAATTAATCTGCTCTGCACACGTAAGAGAACGAGCCATATTCTGCGCTTTATATTTTTATGGTAATTGTTGAAGATTATACGGTTTTGCAGCACCTGGAAAAACTTGGCGCCTTCTCTTCACGCATACATAAGTGTCCAGCAGCGTGCTGCGGTGTGATGAAATCCTGCTTATCTAGAGCTACATTGTGGTGTGTATTAAAGTGTCCCTATCCTGCAGCATCGGTGATGACACTAGGACTAGGATATAACCTCTGACAGTAAATAATGAAGGTTTCAATTCACTGACAGCAAGAAAGAGACATTGAAGATGTGGAGGAACTGATGTTACACCATGAAATTCATTTGCTCCAGTAGTCCAGAAATTTTGATAATCCGACATCCACAAGCTGGGGCGATATAAGGACTGTATTAGTGCTCATGCGAGGGCCCCTGATCAAATACAGGCAGTCCCCAACTTACACCGTTCCGACTTTCATCTGTCTCCTAGTTACAAACGAAGACTTATGGGGCATGCTGGCACTTGTAGTTCCATGTTCAACAGCAGATAGCAGCTATGGATCGACAAGTTCCAGCACACCACAGCAGCACATGAGGTGAAAACTTTTTAACAGGGGCAGAGACAACAAAACAAATGTAAAAACCCTTCCCTGCACTATCCAAAACAGAAAAAAAAAACCTTTTGTGCTGGAGTTACATGTAATAAATATATCTGTTCCGACTTGCTTACAAATTAAACTTAAGAACAAACCTACAGTCCCTATCCTGTCCGTAACCCGGGGGCTGCCTGTATAAAAAAATTAAATGGGGCTCTCTTATGTGGTGCAAGATAGGAACTGGTAATGCGTAGTGGGCCCAGATGCTTTGTCCCCAAGCCAGGCAGTGACTATATTTAGGCTCGGAGAGCTCCGCTTTTCAGTTGGTCTCTGTCTGGATACTGCGGTCAATGGTCATCCCTCTTAGGGAACAGTGGCCATTGAACCCCCATTCTCCTCTTAGCTGGGGACCCCCACTTGTCAGATATGTACGGCATATGTTAGGGGTTCTCTGAGATCTGAAAAAAATGGACTGTTCGTCTTATGCAGAAATGCCTCCATTCTTGTCCACAGGTTGTACCTGGTATTGCAGCACATATCTATTGAACTGATTAGGGCTAAGTTGCAATTTCAGACCCGGCCTGTGAGCAGGAGTGGCGCTGTGGACTTATCTCCCAAATTGTCTTTGGATTTTATGACCAGTTTTACAATCGCTAAGGATGGATTTTCTAGGGCCAGGATTAGTAAAATGTTACGGTTACAGTGGTTGTATGTCTGATTTTATTGTTCTATCCCTCAGAACTTGGAGCTGCTGGAAAAAGGCTGCAGTAATCTACGTAAACAGATCGAGAACGCCACCATGTTTGGTGTACCTGTGGTCGTTGCAGTCAACGCTTTCAAGTAAGGACCATTAGTTTTATCCTTTTTATTGTGCTTTTACACTAGAGATCAAGAGTGGGCTCAGTTTAGTTTTTTCTATGTTTGGTATGCCTAGTTATATACTGGTAGTAAAGGGTATTCTAATTTGCTATAGTAATTACTGCACAGCTGAAATATGCGAATGCAGTACAATTGCGTCTCATAAGGTACATGATTTATAAGGGGAATTTTATATATAGATTCCAGCTACAAGCTCCTCTGCATTGATCTAAAAACCTGTGCAGATGGGTGGAGTGCAAAAACCAAAGTGGGGGTAGCCACTCCCGGTTGTGAACCTAAATTTTTCTTAAAGGAGTTGAATCAATGTATTGAGACATCTTACCTCAGTCCTGTTTTCTTGGTTTCATTTTGAATTCCAGGGGCATGTTTACTGGCTTCCACTAGGCTGCGTTAGAAGCCAGGTCTGTAGCTATAGCAACCAGTGCTGACAGACTATCAGGAGAGATCAAACAGGTCTGTAGCTATCGTGACCTGGGAAGCTGATGCAGCCCATACAAGAGGGGATTTCTGGGAATAGGTAGGACACTGTTACTGGACATATATTGCAAAGTGACTTGTTTTTGCAAGATCTTTAACATAAAAAGCAGCAATCCTTGTAGTGATGCAACCCTTTTAAATAAAGCGATAAGGAAGCGGTGAGTGCCGCTATCAACTTTTTTGTAAGTAATTTACCCTTATATGGAAGCTGCACTTCGGAACAGCTATTTTTGCTGGGAAATGCATTCAAAAAGGGTTTGGATGCATTTCTGTAGTGTAATGATATAACAAGTTATAGTGTCTAGAATTCTGGAGAGGGGTCGTTGATCCAGTGATTTTTCCGATTGCCAGATTGGAGTCGGGAAGGAATTTTTTCCCTAAAATGAGGACAATTGTCTTCTACCTCATTGGGTTTTTTTTGTTACCTTCCTCTGGATCAACACCTTAGCACAACAGGCTGAACTGGATGGAAGTCTTGTCTTCAAACTATGAAACTATTACCCCTGTTGCGCCCCTTGCAGGAGAAATGCAGCATTACAAAAAATGTAATAATGAAATAAATGGCCGTTGATGAAATGCATGGAGTGCCAAGGTCTCTCCGCTTTGGCTCATTTCATGCTTATTCCCTGATTATTTATAGCTGTGAATTAAACTTCTGGACAATTGTAATTTTTCTGTGTAATGAAAATCATGTTTGGGCAAAGTGGGGATAAAATCTAATTTTTGCCTCTAGAACCGACACACAAGCTGAGCTGGAACTGGTTTGTCGCCTGGCTAAGGAAGCGGGGGCTTTCGATGCAGTGAAATGCACCCATTGGGCGGAAGGTGGGAAAGGCGCTGTAGATCTTGGACGGGCCGTGCAGAATGCGTCTCATGCACCTAGCGAATTTAAGTTCCTGTATGACGTAGAGGTATTTCACTGACCTGAACATAGCGTAGTGCATAATGCTTCATGCAGCAGGTGTGGTTGGATGGATGGTTCTCATGGGGATTTTCTTTTTTTTTGTTCAGTTGCCTATAGTTGATAAGATTAGAATAATTGCTCAGAAAATATATGGTGCCGATGACGTGGAACTGCTCCCCGAAGCTCAGAAGAAGGCTGAGCTCTACACTAAGCAGGTGAGTTACTGCAGCACTAGTATGTTGACCAATAAATAGGTCTGGATCCTCCTCAGGAGAAAGCTAAAGGAGTTTTGTCACGATCTAATGTTGACGTGGGATCCTCCAAAATGGGTATTTCATCACTTTTCTAAATATATGTCATAAAAAAAAGTGACGCCTTTGAGAGCTACAGCCTGACTTGCATGCCCTTGGTTTCCTGACAGTTTACATTAGACACGACCAGGAGCTGACAGGAGCTGATCTGGCCATGCTTGCGTTGTTTGCACTTCTTATCTGATGGCAGGGAACATGAACAAGCTTTGAAGGGACTGGGTAGAAAGATCCTGTGTCTTTGGTATAGAGAATCCACTGGTTGCAATGTAATTACAACCTTCCTACTTGTAGCTATTTGGAAGACGCAGTGGCGTTCAGATGAGAGATCGCCGCTGCGTGTTTCAAAATCGCCGCTCGGGTCTGACTTTAAAAGAATTGCATCTGAACGCCGCTGCGTGTTCGTCATAGCGAGCAGTGATAAAGTCACTGCTAATTGTTAGATCCGTCTTGGGGTCCGCTCTGTCGGTCCCCAAGACGGATCTACAAAGTGAAATCTCCGTGTGAACAAGCCCTTAGTTGTCCAAGATCAGAACAAAGTAAAATAAATAAATAAATTCAACAAATACCAAACACAAGGGAAGACACGAGATACGACACACTAGAGAAACGGCAAGGACACGAGAGCATCAGATCGCAGCATAATATGAACAGACATGATTTAATGGCCGTAATACTTCAGTTTCCATTGGCATTGATGGAACTCTTATTAGTTTGATATAGACCAGGGGACTGAAGTTTATTAACCCCTTTATATCAGTGGGCAGGCTAGTCCTCTGTCATGAATGCTAAACAGTGTACCCAATTATGTGTCTTTAGCAATGGTGACAATTAGCTTAGATAATTACACAATTAGCCGCAAGCAACACTAGAGCTAGATAAACTACTGAGTCATTCGTTCACATCATTTAACCTTGAAATTGTTCTCCTCTCTTCGGCTGCACAATTGTGGCTGACCAAATCATTACTCATTATTATGTTAGATTAGATTGACTTAGGTTCCCATTTTTTGCATCCTATACAGGGCTTTGCAAATCTGCCAATCTGTATGGCCAAGACCCATTTGTCCCTATCTCACAACCCAGAGCTGAAAGGAGCACCGAAAGGCTTTGTCCTGCCTATCCGTGACATAAGAGCCAGTGTTGGGGCGGGATTCTTGTATCCATTGGTTGGAACGGTAAGAAACCATTTCAAGTATGTATAAATTTGCATACACCTATTTTTTTTTTTAGTTCATAGTTATAATTCTTCTGGCTGATATTGGAAACTGTCAACAAGTTTTTAGTCACATGTGCCCCAAACAGTTCCACTGAGATGCTTTAATGAAGTAGGTTTTTTGTTTTTTTTATATGGCCGACAAAAGGCTTACCCGTGGTCCTGGTATTCATGTTAGATGTCAGGTCTGCAAGTCCAGGATGCTATTATCTTCACTAGCTCTCACGTGTCAACATAGTTCATTTGTAAAGTGATTTCTTCTTCTACAGTCCATGAGAAATCTCCTCTCCCTTGAAATGACAGACACTGATGCTGAGGAATGTGTTTCCCCCCTTCCCTTGCAGAGTCTGCTGTGGTTGCTCTGCTCTCTCTGTACACTGTTACACCGCCCATCTGATTTCTCCTATTATATGTGCTTTCCTACCTCTCTACACCGTGTAATAACATGGATACATTACTCTCTCTTCACACTCTGGCCTGTCATATACCATTTCCTCTCCCTCTCTGCTGCTGTATCTAAGGGTATGTTCACATGACGTATTTGCGCGTAATTGTGCTGCACTGTGTCTGAAGTACACCCTGCAAATACGGTAAAATCATAGCACTCATTGAGTGCTATGATTACCTGACATATTCCCTGGCAATACGCGAAAAGAAGTGACATGTCACTACTTTCGAGCGAGTACACGCAAGGGCAAGGATAAGTATAGGAGGCTGGGCCAGTGCGTACTTTCAACATGCTGTTGAAAGTACGTGCTGCCCCAGCCAGAGGACGCGTTGTGCACCTATATGCCTACATACGCACCTATATACCTTACGCACAGGTACGCGCCACTATACGCTGTGTGCATTCAGACAAGGAGAGAACATAGAGGTGCACAACCATGAGCGGTGTGCTGTCGGATCTACGTCCGATTCTGCAGGACAGCCAGTTAGGTGAAGGAATTACAAAAACTCCACAGCAATAAAATGGTAGGAAATTTTTAATAAAGACAGTTTAGAAAATTGCTTAATTTTAGGAAGCAAAAAACAAATAAAAAAAACTAGCGCAAAGTCCTCCATACCTTGAAGTCTGTCCCTTATAGATTGCTAGTACCTTATTAGTAGCTTTGTGTTTGTGTGTCATTCAATGAAAAATTAACCCTTCCCAGACATCGCCTGCCTCTAGTTTTTTTTTTCTATAAAGAAGATGGAATTTCTGTAAAATAAAAACGACAGCCATAAATTAGGTACAATAACTCTCACAATGATGGCCTGCCACCTAAAGCCAGAGATTGAATAAGGAAAATGTGCGCTGAGATGTGTGATTCACGCATAAATAGGGATGAGATCACTGTCTTAAGGATATGCTTCCCCAATAAATTACTTTTATGTTCTCACCATTACTAGGAGAGTCCTTAACATACCTCTTTTGCTTGGCTTTGGCTAGATGTTTAATTTCCCATAAGACCAAGCTGTGTTCTATAGTAGCTCAGCCACATTGACCTACAGCAAATCTGTAAGGTGGTATATGTTACCTTATCTAAAGTCAGGGTATCACACAAGTTGGACCAGATACGGGGAAAGGCCGCAAAACTGACTGATCTCTCTCAGCCGTGGTGGGTCCCCCCTATACCAGGTATTTCATGTTAATTTTCATGTATATTTCACTGAAATCAGCTCCTCTCCTCTATCATATAACCCTATATATCACAGAGCTCAGTTTCTCTATCATATAACCCTATATATCAGAGAGCTCCGCTTCTCTCCTCTATCCTATAACCCTATATATCACAGAGCTCAGCTTCTCTATCATATAACCCTATACATCACAGAGCTCAGCTCATCTCCTCTATCATATAACCCTATATATCACAGAGCTCAGCATCTCTTCTCTGTCATATAACCCTATATATCACAGAGCTCCGCTCCTCTCCTCGTCATAAAAACCCAATATATCACGAGCTCAGCTCCTCTCCTCCGTCATATAACCCTATAAAACCACAGAGCTCAGCTTCTCCCCCTATATCTATAACCCTATTTTATCCCAGAGCTCAGCTCCTCTCCTCTTCATATACCTTAAATATCACAGAGCCGGGCTCCTCTCCCTATCATATGACCCTATTATATAGAGCTAGCTCCTCTCCCTCTATCATATAACCCTATATATCAAGCCCCCGCTTTCTTCCTATATCAATAACCTATATATCCAGGTCAGCTTTTCCTCTATCTTTTAAACTTATATATCACAGAGCTTTTCCTCCCTCTATCATTAACCCTATTATCACAGAGCTCAGCTTCTCTCCCGTCAATAACCCTAATTACAGAGCTCAGCTTCTCTTCTTGTCATTAACCTTATATCACAGAGCTCAGCTCCTTCCTCCGTCATTAACCCTATATATCACAGCGCTCAGTCCTTCCCCCGTAATAAACCCATATTCACGGCTCAGCTTCTCTCTCGCTATCCCATCCTGCTCTAAGATAGGGCGGGAAACCCTCGGGAAAATTCTCAAAATAGGGCTTGAGAAATTTAAAGTTAGAACATGGACAAGGGTGGCGCTATTTCTTCCATCCACGCTTTATGACCCATCATATTCTTCCCAGCAGATGAACCTCCATCAGTCTGAAGATCTGGGATAGTTTTGGTCCTGTTTGCTGGGCAGCAGAGTGGTGCCGTTTTCCCCCATTAAAATAAATGGAAGTTTCAAAAAACAAGAGAACCCATTTTGCGATCTCCATAGCATGGCGCCTCCACCAGTCAGTGTTGCCTGTCGTTTAAATGGGTTATAAAACATTTTGATGGAAAACCAATTCTAAGAATTATTGTGAAGTTTTACCTATAAGTAACGTGATGGTGAACTGCATTGTGAGCAGTCCCCTAATATATATCTGTTACCTGAATCACTCTCCATACCAGCAGGAGAATCAAATTATCCTAGCACTGTCAACAGGATTGCAGCCTACCTGTATTCTCTAGAGGGAGCCGGGCGAGCAGCTGCCAGGAATTTAATTTCCCAACTGCTGTTCTCCTCTTGTTGTTCTGCTCATAAATGGAGCAATTGGGTAATGGCTGTGTATTAGGTAAACGCTCACAATGCAATTTGCTTGGAATGGAGCTTCAGCTTAATATGAAATTAAACATCAGTCTGGGAAAAAAATAAAAGGGGGACTCTGCCTGTAATAATAGCACTTGTTTTCTATAGATGAGCACGATGCCCGGCCTCCCGACCAGACCCTGCTTTTACGACATTGATCTGGATCCTGTAACAGAACAAGTGAATGGATTGTTTTAAAACTGCATCACATTACAGGTATTAGCTGTTATGCATTTTAGTGGTGTAAAAGATTTCAGTCCCTAAAGGGGTTTTCTCACTACAAGGATTGCTTTTTATTTTAAAGACCTTGCAAAAACAAGTCACTTTGCAACATGTGTCTATTAACAGTGTCCTACCTATTCTGAGATATCTAATCTTGTATGGACTGCATCAGCTCCTCAGGTCACTATAGCTACAGACCTGTTTAATCTCTCATGATAGGCTGCCAGCACTGGTTGCTATAGCTACAGACCTGTCTTCTACTGCAGCCTAGTGGAAGACCCTGAATTCAAAATGAAACCTAGAAAACAGGACTGAGTTAAGATGAATCAATGTAGTGAGACAACCCCTTTAATGGGGTCATCCAGTAGAGAACAAAAATCTAAATGATATCTCTACTAAAGTTAGGTACTTCTGTAATGCGCTTTCCTTACATTTTCTGCACTTTGATCACAGGATGCTTAGTAACTCTGTGTAGCTAAAAACACAGAAAACTGCTCTGTGTGGAGCCCAGGAGATCAGGTGACCGAAGGGGTTTCACCTTAACCGGGGCATTCTTTGGCGGCAGGACCAAAACGGTGTGGCTTCAAAGACTTGAGGCGACATGTATGAACGTTGGCGCTGACCGGTCAGTTCTAAATCGCTTTAAGGCTATGTTTACACGGCTTATTTCGGGACGTATTTATGGACGTATTTACGTCCGCAAATACGTCCCAAAATACGTCTCTAATTATGAACAATTAGATTAGCATTGATTCCAATGTTAAATACTACTAGTCATTCGCACAAGGCGTATTTTCGCGACGTATTTACGGGCGTAAATAAGTCCGTAAATACGATCGTAAAATTAAGTCCCCTGTCACTTATTGAAGCGTATTTTGCAACGTAAATCCCCATAATAAAGAATGGGGAATGTATTTACGACGCAAAATACGTGCCACACTTTGTGACACGTATTTGAAACGTATTTCGGGACATATTTGCGGACGTAAATACGTCTGTAAATACGCCCCGAAATAAGCCGTGTGAACATAGCCTAAGGCTGTAGAATATTAGAATGTATGAACCTTTTCTTCTGCAGGTCATACATACAGGGCAGTGTAGAGCCAATACCACAAGTCTGGCTCAGGCAACACCTTTACCCTGGTCTGTTCTTAAGAAGGTCATACATACAGGGCAGTGTAGAGCCAATACCACAAGTCTGGCTCAGGCACCACCTTTACCCTGGTCTGGCTGTTCTTCTGCAATGTCATACATATAGGCGCCAGTCTGTGCCAATACCACAAGTCTGGTTCAGGCACCACCTTACCCTGGTCTGGCTGTTCCTCTGCAGATCATACATACAGGGCAGTGTAGAGCAATACCACAAGTCTGGCTCAGGCACCACCTTTACCCTGGTCTGTTCTTCTGCAGGTCATACATACAGGGCAGTGTAGAGCCAATACCCACAAGTCTGGCTCAGGCACCACCTTTACCCTGGTCGGGTTTTTTCTGCAGGTCATACTACAGGGCAGTGTGAGCCAATACACAAGTCGGCTGGCACCCTTTACCCTGGTCTGGTGTCTTCTGCAGGGTCTACATACAGGGCGGTAGACCCAATCCCACAAGTCTGGTCAGGCAACTTTCCCTGGTTGGCTGTTTCTGAGTATACATAAGGGCGGTTGGCAATCCCACAATTTTAACTTCAAATGGTCCCGGTCTGGTGTTCTAACTTTTTCTGCGCCTAGTTTGGTGTCAAAAATCGTAAATGTGTTTTTTCTATGAATTGGTGCGGCAATCCAGGCGCCCCCAAAACTTAGTGCACTAGAAAAGGGTTGTCGGGATATCGCACCAAAGTTTGAAATGGACTTTTTAATCCCATCTATAAAAACAGGTCAACTACAGCTTTTTGACACCAAAAAAAACTGGCAAACCCCGGGTTTTCTTACATGTCCCCCTTTTGTGTTTGGGTCCCCACGGCCCGGGATTTATAGTTGTTTTTCAGAGGTTTTTTCGGATTTGAAAAACTGTCTTTTTAAAACTAAATGTTTTCCACCCTGATAGATTTTTACTGGGAAAATCCGCTGGCAGTCCCACTGAAGGGGTTTTTTTCTGGGGGCACTTTTTTTTTAGGGCTCCCGGGTTTTCCAAAAAACTTAAAAACATTTTAAATTTATTCCCCCGGGTTTTTTGGGGCGGGGAATAGAAATCCAAACAGCCATTGAAATTCATTTCGTGGGTTTGTTCGTGCTAGTAATTGACATGTCCCTTTAAATTTTTCCGCGCGTAAAATTTCGATCGTTTTGCAGCGGGGAAAGAGAGAGAGGGCGTAGCCCATAGTTCTCTTTTGAAAAATAGGGATTACTTTTTTTTTTGGTGGGCTCTCGCCCGTATTAGAGCGCAAATACGGGCGAAAAGGCGCCCAAAATTTTCCCCTTGTGAACTTATTTTTTGGGGGGCCTTTTAAAACAGCACAGGACAAATCCGGTTTTTACCTATTTCTGTGCCGTGCACATGGTCCCAGGGGCCCGGCTTTTTCGGGGGTTTTTCCATTAAGGTCCATGTTAAAGGTTTTTTTAACCGGTTTTTTAGCTGTGGGGACTTGGCCTTAAAAGTTCAGAGAATTAAAAAGCAGTGTTTACCCTCCCCTCCTAGTAAATTTTCGCCCCAGCTAAAATTTGGAACCCCCTTAGAAAAAAATTTGGGAAGGACGGGGGCATGATACCCTTTTCCCCATTCCTGGGGAGGTTTTGGTTTGATCGAGCTACAATCGGGACCTGCACGGGAAAAAAGCTTTTTCTTTGGGAAAACCCCCTTTAAGGGCTTTAATTTGTAACGGGCCCCCCAGTTTCATGTAAAAATCTAAAATTAATGGTTTCTTTTTATGTGGCAGAAAGTTTTTGGGGCCCCCGCAGGCACCAGAGCTGGGTGCACCATATTAGCGGAGCTGTAATTAACATTCTCTTATGTTCCTTTTAGGATGTGCGCTCGTTTCTTTGCAGGGGGACCCACGGGGAGTTGCATTGAGTTTTCTCCCCCTTTGGTTTTTTTTTTTGGGGCAAATTTGTAAAAAGGTTTTAATTAAAAATTGGGCCCTTGGGAAAAATTGAAAAAAAAAAAAAAAAAAAAAAAAAAAAAAAAAAAAAAAAAAAAAAAAAAAAAAAAAAAAAAAAAAAAAAAAAAAAAAAAAAAAAAAAAAAAAAAAAAAAAAAAAAAAAAAAAAAAAAAAAAAAAAAAAAAAACAAAAAAAAAAAAAATTTTTTTTTTTTTTTTTTTTTTTTTATTTTTTTTTTTTTTTTTTTTTTTTTTTTTTTTTTTTTTTTTTTTTTTTTTTTTTTTTTTTTTTTTTTTTTTTTTTTTTTTGCGAAAAAATATTTGGGTTTTTTTAAAAAAGTCCCGGGGTTTGTTTGTTTTTTGCTTTTTCACTATATACTACTTTGTGGAGCTCTACGGTCGGGTTGCATTAACATTTGTTATTTCACTTGGCACAAAGGCTTATTTTTTCGATGATCTTTCCCAGTACTAGATCTGTATCATCAAGTTATAATTGACTTCAGCCCATCAGTGCACCATCTGTCATACAGAAAATGAAAGGGTTATTCCGAGTTCAGCAAATGAAAGCTATTCATTGTATGATATAAAGTCATGCAATTGACTAATACATTCTCTATCCTTTTTCTGCTTCATGTCAGGGAATAGAAACCTTAAAGGTTTATTTTCAGGGGATAAAGATCTGTCTTGGTCATGTATGGTGCCATTCACACACCTCAGAAACCCAGCATCCCTTGGTTATCAAATCACCAGAAACAGATTTTCATACCCGGCAATAAGCAATGACGTTTTCCATTCATTTACAGCAAGTATAGGTCTTAGGGTATGTTCACATGGCGGATTTTCGATGCTGAGAATTTCAGCACTGATTCAGCGTAAAATCCACGCTAATTCAGTGCGAATTTTCAGTTATTGACACGGATTTGATGCCAAATTTAGAGGCAAGTTTCAGCCTCCATGTGCCTCAAGAATTTGCATGCCATTTAAAGGCGAGAAAAATCAATATTGTGTCCGAGACGCTGTGATGTGGATTATAGTCAGATTTGGACGCTGATTTTGATATGGATACATCACTGAATCCACATCAAAACAGCGTGTGAACAAACTCCACAAGAATACAAAGTACAGGCAGTCCCCGGGTTACGAACGGGATAGGGACTGTAGGTTTGTTCTTAAGTTGAATTTGTATGTAAGTCGGAACAGGTATATTTATTACATGTAACTTCAGCACAAAAGTTTTTTTTTAGTTTCGAATAGTGCAGGGAAGGGTTTTTACATTTGTTTTGCTGTCTGTGCTCTGTTAAGAAAATTTCACTTCATTTTCACCTCATGTGCTGCTGTGGCATGCTGGCACTTGTAGTTCCACCGCTACTATCTGCTGTGGAACATGGAACTACAAGTGCCAGCATGCCCCATAAGTCTTCGTTTGTAACTAGGGGACAATTGTAGGTCGGAATGGTGTAAGTTGGGGACTGCCTGTATTCATTTGTATGGCACTGTGAGGCCGTGGTCCCACGGCAGATTTCGACCCACAAATGCACTGGTAGCTCTGTTAAATTCATGCGCTTGCAATCAAGTAATTTCAAAATAGTCAAAGGTGGTCATCTGCGCCTCCTATATTAAACTAGTTGCCGGTGCTTATACTCCTACAAAGAAGTGACATCGTAAAATGTGTGAGTGTGATTGACACCCCCTATTTTACATTGATTTCTATGGGTTCTGTATTGTACATTATTTGGGCCATATTTCAGCATATATTTTGGTGAAATTGCACTTGAAATATGTGAAAAATACACCTTATATTCCATAGGGCTGTACAGAGATTGAGGCTCACAACCTAAATTCCAGATTAACCTATCTGTATGTTTTTGGAGTGTGGGGGAGACTGGAGTAACCGGCGAAAACCCACACAAATACGAGGAGAACATACAATCTCCTTGCAGACGTTGTCCTTGTCCCAGCTCTACAGGACAACAGTGCTAGCCACTGAGCCACTATGCTGCACTATGCTAACCACTAAGCCACCCTGCTGCCTTGCAGCACTATGGTCTTGGTTTTGGATCTAACAGCATTGACTGCAAGGAGTTTGGCTGAGCTCACACCACGTTTCGGTGCCATTTAAGACCTCCATCATAATTATTTATTTGGATATCTGAAAAAAGTATCCCAACAGATCCATAGGGTTTAGGGCAAATATAGTGACCATATTTTCGCTACGCTCCAAAAGTATATGCCTTGTGTGAAAAAAAAGGTGGTCATCTGCACTTCTTTTTTAGGCTATGTTCACATGGCTGATTTACGCCGTAATTTTTCGCCCGCAATTAAGGCATGGGGTGGTGGAGCCGGCAGCTCGCCGGCCCCATAGACTTTCATTATCCACGGCGCGGATCCCGCCTGGATAATGTGCATGTCACTTTCTCACCGCTCGCCGTATTTCGCGAGCGGGGAGAGGAGACGGAAACCGTAGCTCTCTGAGAACTGTGGATTACCGCAATGACTAGGGCGGATTTCAGCCGTATTTGCGCGCAGTACGGCGCGCAATACGGACTGAAATCCGTCCCAAAATCAGCCGTGTGAACATAGCCTTAGGCATATACGTTTGGGAAATGGAGCAAATTTAATCCACAGTAGCTGTGGAACGACAAGTTCCAGCACGCCACAGCAGCACATGAGGTGAAATCTTTTTAACAGTCACACAGACAACAAAACAGATGTAAAAACCCTTCCCTGCACTATCCAAAACTAAAAAAAAAACCTTTTGTGCTGGAGTTACATTTAACAAATATTACTGTTCCGACTTGCATACAAATTCAACTTAAGAACAAATTTACAGTCCCTATCCCGTTCGTAACCCGGGGACTGCCTGTAGTTTGCCTCGCTTTTGTTTTTAAAAAAAAGGCCAGTCAAATTTAGATTGTGAGTCGCAATGGAGACGAGTCCATATGAATGATAATCTCTGTACTGTGCTGCGGTATATACAATTACCATAGGAATTAATTGAACACATTGTACATGCATGTCATCAACTACTATAAAGCCAAACCCTACAGTGAACCCAGTCTAACAATTCTAGTCCATGCGTTAATCCGCCCCCATATAGACGAAAGCGTGTATGGGTTCTGCTGAAGCAAAGTATACCCATTTTGATAGTAACCAGTGTAATGCAGTGAAAAGAAACCGTGACCTTCCTCGTTCTGCAGTGAAGGACACAGTATTCATTTGATTACCAATAATTTCTTGACATCTTCATTCTCCTTCAGCAAGTCGTGGGAAGACCTAGCTCCACGTCATAAATTCTTCTTTGCTCTTGCCGCAGCAGGACATGTTTAACTTCAGTAACCTTGACTATGTCGTCCTGATGCCGCGCAGGTGTGCTTTCCTGACGTTTTATTATCCGGATTCTGGAATAGAAACGGCCAAGATCTCAGGACAAAGCTTCAAGGAACGGTACAGATCACAGCATTGATTTCAAGGAAGTTAGTGGTCACCGTCTGAAGAAGGATGTGATCAGTACTCTATAGAAAACACATGAAGGACATGAATGAAAATGTGGATATACTAATAACTCCAAACTGTGACCGTTCTGGTCTGCTCACCACTAATGATCTGAAGGTGCAGCAGAAGAATTACCGTCAAGAATTACTGATTTTGGGGGGACATGTCACGGCTGGGTGTGAGATATGGCTCAGGCTGTAAGCTGAAATGATTGTTGGGGAAATTTCTCTATTTTTACATGGATTTTTTTACATTTCTGCACATTTTTTTAAGAACGCTGAATTCTGCAATATATGACTCTACTGAAAGCCCATACTCCTAGAAGGATGCGAACCCTTCTGTATTGGCAACGTCACTGCCAGGATACCTGATCACAGTGAGGCTCCCACGTTCGCTAAAAAGGTCTTCTACAGGAAGACTATCAACAGAGCAGTGGTCAAACATGCACACTGCTTCTCCATTCAGAGTCTATGACACCAACAGAGATAGCCAAGTACTCCGCTATATTCAGCATTCCCATAGCCTCTGAAGGGTATGTTCACACGGCTTATTTTGGCAAGCGTTTCGCAGCGTATTGCGCAAAATGCGTGCCGCAATTACGGTAATCCATCGCTCTCATAGAGCGCTACGGGGTACACGTCGTAACCCTGCGCGTACAATATGATCGCATTACGGCAATTACGCAACGCGAATAATGCATGTCGATGGGGCCGGCCCCCGTGCTCTGGGAATACTCCCAAAACACACGGCGTATTGTGGCGCGTAACGCAATTACGCCGTGGGAATATAGCCGCAAGGAGCAGTAGTGCGCATTTTTGACCACTGCTCCGTTGATGGCCATCATGAAGAAAATTAGGTTATTTAGGTGAGGGTCCCCAATCAGACATTTATCTCCTATACCGTGGATAAGTGATAAATGTCTATGGCGGCACAACCCCTTTAAGTTCTGAACGAACACATTGACATTTAAATGCAAAATTTTCCAGAACTGATTTCAATGTAACAGACAAAAATGTGTTAAAGACCATTATCGCCGCATTAAAATCAAGGGAATGTTCCATCCGAACAGCAGACGAGAGGAAAGAACACTTACTCATACGTCCTTGCAGATGCCTGCAGCTTTCTAATTAACACATGCAGCGCATTAGTTCACCCGAGGAGCCTTCTGTTAACTTAGCGAAGTGATTAATGAGGTGTTGATTCTGAAAATCTCACCTATTCTGCTTGAGAAGACGAAATCTTTTGCTCTGAAACGGGTGCAATACAGTTATTTTTCCTGCTGTAAAATATAATTGGGATTGAGAAGAAAAATAAAAGTCCTGTTGCGCTTATATGACTCTTAGGCTATGTTCACACGGCTTAAAATTGGACATATTTCAGTCCATAATTACGCGCCGTAGTGCGCAAATTGCGGCTGGAATACGTCCCAGTCATTACGGTAATCCACAATTGTCATAGAGAACTATGGATTACGTCTCTCTCCCTGCTCGGCGGATCCGCCGGGCGGGGTGATAATTGACATGTGAATTAATAGCGGCGTATACGCGCCGCTGGTAATGCAAGTCTATGGGCCGGCGAGGTGCCGGCCCCCCCGCTCCCGCCCCGGCCACACGGCGTAATTGCGGGGCGTAATTACGCCCTGCATTTAAGCTGTGTGAACCCAGCCTTATTGGCCTTTTCCTTTATGGTAATAATTACAATTCTAGGTCCCTAACATGACGTTATATGTGCGAGGTAGTGTCACGGACAAGGACTACAAAGTGCATGATGCCGTGGTACGAACAAAGATTTTACAGCTTTGGATGGACATCTGCATATAGTGTTCTGTACTGTACAGAGCCATAGCAGGGAACCCATAAAGGTGCATGGGGTCTAACTGTACCTTTGTATGGTTCCCATGTCTACAGAGTATGCAACAGAATGCCATGTACCATTTTATGCTATATTACGAAAGTATTGTATAAACTTTGCCTTGCATGTCTCCCACATACAGAATCATGCAGGGCAAATCAATTCCTGCGACCCCTGCTGTGTTCATAAAGTCTAATAAGTAATCAAATCCTCCAATGTTACATATATTCCTATTAGTATCAAACTGTACCACTGCCGGTTTCTTAAATTGATAAATTGTAATACCCTGCACAGTCACATTTACGTGCACAGAATGGGCAATGAAGCTGTCTCAGCGTTCGTCCTGGTGCTCACAGGAGGTATATAGAGCCATGTATGTAATATTAAAGCTGCAGCACGCGCCCATGCATGCAAGCCCTCTTCAAACAGGCTGATTGTCAAGGGTGCCAAGAGTCGGCCACCAACAATTCTGATATTAATGACATCTTAAATACAGGCAGTCCTCGACTTACACCGTTCCAACTTACATCCGTCCCCTAGTTACAAACAGAGAATTATGGGGAATGCTGGCACTTGTAGTTCCATGTTTCACAGCAGATAGCAGCTGTGGAACAACAAGTGCCAGCATGCTACTGCACCACATGAATTGAAATCTTCTTAACAAGGGCACAGGCAGCAAAACAAATATAAAAACCCTTTCCTGCACGATCCAAAATGAAAAAAATAAATAAAAAATTTTGTCCTGGAGTTACATTTAATATACCTGTTCCGACTTGCATACAAATTCAACTTAAGAACAAACCTACAGTCCCTATCTCGTTTGTAACCCGGAGACTGCCACTAAGGACCCTTTCACGTGTATATTTTGTTATAGAGTTTTGTCGTAGACAAAAAAATGCTTTAAAATTGCATGATTTTTTGAGGATTCATGCAGTTTTCCGTGCTGTTTTTGTAGCATTTTTTTGCAAAAAAATAATTTATTTAATTTATATAATTTATAGTTTATTGGTACATGCATCATTTTTTATGCGTGGTTTTTTCTGTTGCATTTTTCCCATCACAAATCATGTGATACCCACACATCATTTGCAAAGTAGAAAAACAGTACAAAAAAGGTATAATAACACAACACACATGCCTTTTATTAATGTAACAACAATCAAACAATGGAGGTCTGTTAGGAGAAGAATGCTACAAACCAATATGCCTACAGCAAAAAAAAAAAAAAACTGCTACTGGCCAGAAAAACGCACCCGACGTGCAAGAGTACGGCTTCATAGAAAAAAAGCCTGTATGATATTTTAGGCTAGGGTAGCTTCAAATCTTGCAGTTTTGCAAAAAAATTAAATAAAAACACTTTACTAAAAATGCATATGTGTTTTAAAGCTGGATTTTTTTGGGAGGACAAAAATTACAGCCAGCATATGTTAACTGGAAGTCAAGAAGCAACTACAGATATTGCTTTTTAATTTGTATCTTTTTTTTGGGGAGGATACATTTTTGGGGTCGGTACCATTTTTTTTTAAATGCATTTTTTTAAATTTGTGAGGCATTTTGTAGCATTTTTCACCTCATAGACCTCCACTGTTTTTTATCTGCACCAAAAACGGCATGTGTGCATTTGTTTTTTTTTTTACGTGATTTTCCTAGCGTCTTTCCCAAATTGCAAGTCATCTGATAGATCACAAGATTTTTCTTTGGAAAAATGCACCAGCAAAAACTTCATAAAAAATGTTTGTACTAATAAAATTATTTTTTTTTTAAAAAAAAGAATGCTACAAAAAGTCCAGTGTAAGCGCCCTGAAATTAATGGCGCTCTAAAATAAATAATAAAAAAACAAAGCCTTAAAAAAAAATGCCGTTTTTTTGTTGCCGAGTTCCGTTACTTCTTGCTTCCTGTGCCATCCAACAGCAGAGGCTGGCGCTCCATAGTGCGTGAAAGGACCACAGGCCTCTACTGTTGGTGGCGGTGGGGTCCAGAATGTGAGTATGCTCTTGTTTTCATTTTCTTTCACCATGGCCCCATTTAACATTAATTTTAAGAAGCAGGAACACCCCTTTAAGGTTGCTTGTCAGCTTTAAAAACCACAATTGTACTGGAAGAACAAAATTTATTGCAAGACCATAGGAATACTAGACTCCTTGCCTTCTACTTCATCAATACCTGTCTTAAGAACGGGTATGGACTGTCCCACAGGGGAATAGGGAAAGTCCCCAATAGGACCTGGGGCATATTGGGCCTTTGGACATGGCAAGCATGGGGCTAATTTTCTGGGGAAAAGGCAGAGTAGGAGAGGCGGAAAGCAAGCGGCCCAGTGCAAGTGGTGCGTGCAGTCATGTACAGCAGCTATACGGTGGGCCCTCAAGAATCCACTCCACTGGTGGCCCTCAAGAATCCACTCCACTGGTGGGCCCCTAAGAAACCACTCCACTGGTGGGCCCCAAGAATCAGCTCTAGTGGTGGCCACAAGAATCAACTTCACTGGTGGGCATCAAATATCAACTCCACTGGTGGATGCCAAAAATCAATTCCACTGGTGGGTCCCAAGAGTCAACTCTACTGGTGGGCCCCAAAAATCAACTCCATTGGTGGGCTCCAGGCATTCCAGTCCAACGCTCAACAACAAAGGAACCAAATTTCCATGTATTTCTAAATTTCCATGTATTACTAAATGAACCATTGTTACATTCATGGACCACCACCTACCAATGGGGCAGAAGACCACAGTGGTTACACTGCCTGGTTATAGATGCATCGTGCCAGAGGCGGTTGTTTCATGTATACTTTAGAAGAAATTCTGCCAGATCATTTGTGTATTTTTGTATGGATTTACAAGTGATCTCTCCATGTAATCTATGTAAATGAAATGCAATGAGAGCAGGTCAATAACCCATGCTTTGAATATGCTAAGAGACCTTCATCACTCATCCAACCTACATAGCGTAAAAGCAGTGAATTCACATCTGTGTATCACCGCATAAGATGTGGTAAATCTTATTTTTAGAAAAGCAAAACATCCACCTGTTCCACCAGTAATGTGACTGATAGGAAACATAAGAGAATGTTATAATTCTGTAACTGCAGGAGAGAAGAAAATTTAGTTATGTTGCTCATCCGTACAAGAAACCAGACCAGACAGAAGCAATTCTAATGAGAATAAACGGCCTGCCTTTGGCTGCCAATCTGTCGACCGGTAAAATGAATAGAAATGCATTTGAGAAATTAGCCTTTCAGCTCAAATAAATCCCAGAGTCAATCAAAGTTTATCTAAAACCACAATTTGTTAAATGGTTTGATGTTAGGAAGCCTCTGAAGAAGGCGGCCAAAGATATGTCCTGCCAAGAGCCCAGGAACGACGTGTGGATTGAATTGTACAGCCATAGAGTACTTTCAAAAAACATTTCCATTGCCCATATAAATTCTATTACTACCGGGCCTGATGTCCATGTAAAACTCATTGAAGAAAATGACAACAGGGATATGTTACTCAAGCATTATCAAAGTTTGGAAATACAATGAACTTGGCAGGCTCCCCAGAAGGAGATGGAGATCTCTTGTCGTAGCTCAATCTTTGAGAGGCAGTCTAAGGCCCTACATGGTCACAGCTACATCTTCTTCGCACCCCTGGTTGCATTTGATGTACATGTCTTATTTCAGTTATTATCCTATTACCCGGTCATTCTATAATTAATGCCCCATTCTTATCATGTTTTTGGCCTTCATTGGAGGTATCCATCAATATAAACCCTACAAAAGGTACATAAGAACCTATAGGGCAAGCATAGTTTTTTGGACTACATTTGTTCTATTTCTTAATCATATATGCTTTATGTGCTAGACACAAAAACGTCTACCAAATGTTTGTAAACTGTTACTGATTGAGAAGTAATCAAAATCCACAACAACTCATCTTATATAATATTAGGGGGGAGCCAAAACCTACCCTAATTGCAATAATCACAACCTGGATATACCAAGGCGAATACACTATCAAAAACACAGAAAACGGTATAAATCCTAGGCAAAAAATAAAACTTAACTTAATAAACTGTGATAAAAAGTACACTATTGATAACCTATAACACAAAATATAGACTAAATCCCTACATCTAAGACTACCTACCACAAAAACTGGAGTAATCGCCCTGATAAGGGCGTCCCCAACACGTACCTAAACTAACATATCTCTACACCTACTGCTATAAACACTATAATATCAGAATAACTCTAGTACTATCACTAAACATACTGACATGACAAAATACACAAATATATCCCCGATGTATATATGTTAAATCTCACTCCAACGCGTTTCCCCCCATGATTATTGGGGTTCATCAGGGAAAACGGGGTAATGTATACAAATACAAATAGCCATCATACAGAGGCTACCTTACCTTTTGGGGATCCACTTTGTTGCATTCTAGGAATCCTTTTTATCTTCTTTCTTTTACCTTTATTGCCGTTACTAATGTCCTTGAGTTTACATCACCACTTTCTTATTATTAGTATCTTTATTTGTATACATTACCCCGTGTTCCCTGATGAACCCCAACAATCATGGGAGGAAACGCGTTGTAATGGAGTGAGATTTAACGTATATATATCGGGGATATATTTGTGTATTTTGTTATGTCATTATGTTTAGTGATAGTATTATAGTTATTCTGATATTACAGTGTTTATAGCAGTAGGTGTAGGGATACGTTAGTTTAGGTACGTGTTGGGGACGCCCTTATCAGGGCGATTACCCCAGTTTTTGTGGTAGGTAGTCTTAGATGTAGGGATTTAGTCTATATTTTTGTGTTATAGATTATCAATAGTGTACTTTATCATAGTTTATTAAAAGTTAAGTTTTATTTTTTGCATAGGATTTATACCGTTTTCTGTGTTTATGATTGAGAAGTAAAACAGATGAAGTCTGAAAGAGACCACATTTTTTCCTATAGTTCTCTAAGGCTCCGCCTCAGCCCCTCCACAGTATATATCGGGATACCTTTATTAACCATAGATACTGTGAAGGAAGGCCAAAAATCTATAAAAATGGGGCCTAACAAAAATGGCTTCATTTGAACACATAAGCATGGTAAAACGTAAAAACTCCATGCATATATTGCCACAGTTGGATATGATATGGTGACCATACTCGGGCTGGCCGACAGTGGAGCAGGGAAAACCATGGGTTAACTCCACTAGTGGTCCCCAAAAATCAACTCCACTGGTGGTCCCCAAGAATCAACTTCACTGGTGGGCAGCAAGAATCAACTTCACTGGTAGCACCAAAAATCAACTCCACTGGTGGCCCTCAGAATCAACTTCACTGGTGGACCCCAAGAATCAACTCCACTGTTGGGCCCCTAGAATTAACTTCACTGGTAAGCCCCAGCAATCAACTCCACTGGTGGCCCCAAGAATCAACTTCACTGGTGGGCCCCAATTATCAACTTCACTGGGGGGCCCAAGAATCAACTCCACTGGTGGGACACCAAGAATCATATCCACTGTAGGCCCCAAAAATCAACTCCACTGGTGGGGTGAGGTCTGACACTGAAGATGACACACAATTTTGCATGTAGATACAAATAATTCCTTCCCCATCATCTATGCTGAATCATGCATCATGATCTTTGTTGTAAACGTTGCACAGGACGTATCATCAATAACAACAAATAAGTTATTTTTTAATCATTCCATAAGAAACAGACCTGATTAGCTCCAAAATGATTCTGACTTTCGCTGAACCCTTGGGGTCCATTATTATCCTAGAGCCTTTAGTGATGACAGAAAACTGAATCCTTTCCTGAGAATAGGCCATCAATTTTGTAAGACTGAATAACCCTTTCAACTACCATCTTACATTTCGATCTTACAAGTTGGCAATACACGTGTCACGAAAGACACGAATTGATGTCTATCTTGGTGGCTATTTCAAGTTTTTTAATTGACTGTAGTTTATTGATTACTTTTCCTTGCAATTCAATAATTGGCCCAGCATTCAAGTCGTCTCCCTTATTGTCATAACAACTACAGGGCTCTGCACTTATATGCAGAGTTCAAGGAGATCTGAAGGTCATTGCTGGTTTAAGAAGCACTAGACTGTCTTAGTAATGTAATGCTGATGGCGTTCGTGCACAGACTATCCATAGATGAACATTTATTTTTATTGATCTTTTGAAGGGGGTATTATGAGGAGGGGTTTAGTAAAACTCAAAGTTCTTCAGATACAATGAGCAGAAAAGCTATGCACAAACAGCTGAAATACCTATTAAGCATGGCTATAGTAAGGTCTGTGAGGGCCCCTGGAAACATGTGGGGTCCTGGTAATAAATGGCAAAATACTGCACCATTTTCAGTGCTAGAGGCATAACTTGAAGCTTCTGGGCCCCTAGTGCAAATAGTGAAATGGGGCCCCTCAGTTACCATGGGCCATTGACAATGCTGTGGCAGAACAGCTTTTGGGGCCCCCTCAGATTGCAGGGCCCAGTAGCAACTGCTACCTCTATATCCCCTGTTCAATGCCATATAATGCCTAAATAGTACCACCATATGGTGTCTACAAACTACCACCATGTTGTGTCTACATAAAACATTCATTGCATACATCACAATATGTGATCAAATCATAGAGATATAATAATTTTGCCACACCACGAGATGTTTGGACTATGCTGGGAAGAAGACAGTTGATGCCCCCCATCGATAGACATAGGGGCGCATTTATTTAGGCAGTTGTGTCCGAATTCTGATGCAATTGGCGCCAAAATAAATGTTGTACCTGTTTTACACCAAATTTATTATATGTTTTAGGAAGTTTCTAGACCCTTCTGCTCTTCGTCCGACAAAAGAGGTGGAAGATGGACGTAGCCTAGTGTGCGATGCTGTGTGCCAAAAATTTGCCGCAGATAGTGGAATAAAGTAAGACGACTTAAAAATGGTTTAAAGTTAGATTACACAGTTATACTTTGCGTCAGATTTATCAATACTATGATACAGTACATGAGGCGCGGTGTAAGGCTATGTTCACACGGTCAAATTTCGGCCGAAATTACAGTAATCCATAGTTCTCATAGAGAACTATGGATTGCGCCTCCTCTCCCCGCTCGGACAATATAATCGTATTGTACGTGCGGGGAGATAAGTAATGCTTGTCTATGGGGCCGGTGGGCTGCTGGCCCACCCCCGCCGCGGGAGTACGAGATCAGCGCGAGCTCCCGGGACACACAATGTACTGCGGCGCGTACTGTACATGTCGCAATACATCGTGTGAACATAGCTTAAGACCGTCTAGTCTAACTTTACACTGTCTAAGGGTTAGACAGTATTGATAATACTACCCCAAAGTCTTCTTCCAGTCCCTCCTCCCATTAGTTCCGTTAGAATTGGAACAGTCAGGGTGCGTTCACACAGCAAAGACCAAATACCGATTTAATTTTCTGACCGATATTTTGTCTTTTTTTGGCATGCAGGGGGGCGGCTTTTGTCCGTTGTTTCAAGCTGTCCCCTTTCTCACCCACATGTTCATGTTCTGCCCAAAACCAGGCGGAAGAATATGTTCTAAGTTTTTAGGAACGCCGGCGGTGTAAAAAAAAACGGCTGGCAGAAAATCCGTGCTATGGAGACTACTGCACAGACATTCTATTAAAATCAATGTAAAAGGTTGACAGTCGCTTTACAGTAGGTTTTCAAATCCGAAACCGTCTGTAAAACCGACTGAAAACCTTTGCAGTGAGGACAAGCCTTTAAGATTTTTCTTTTTGGTAAATAATGGGGGCACATTTATTAAGGCACCAAAATAATGTCGTTTATGCTTTGCACCACATGTATTATGTGTTTTGGAAAGTTTTTAGAAACCTCTGTGCCTCATTCAATGAAAGGTGTGTGGCCTCATCAAAAGAGGTGTGTCTTTCCTTGCACCGACATACACCAAAGAGATGCTGTAAAATTTTGGCGCAGTTGGCTAATTTAGAAAAGGTGTAAAGTTAGATTAGACGGATCTGACCTGCTCCATATTTGTGAACACTATAATAAATTTGGCACAGTGTAGGACTGTCTAGTCTAACTTTACACTGTCTAAGGCACGGGTGTCAAACTGCGGCGCTCCAGCTTTTGGGAAACTACAACTTCCATCATGCATTTGTATAATCTATAACAGTGGTCATGATGGGAGTTGTAGTTTCCCAACAGCTGGAGGGACGCAGTTTGACACCCCTGGTCTAAGGGTATATTCACATAGGGGCACATGTATGAAAACGGTCTGGGTCTAAAATTCACTTTGTTGCCCATAGCAACCAATCAGAGTGCCCCTTTTATTTTTCCAGAGCACTATATGGAATGAAAGGGGAGCTCTGATTGGTTTCTATGGGCAGCAAAGTGAAGTTTAGACCCAGACCTTTTTCATACATGTGGCCCATAGTGTTTTTAAATACGTCTTTGGCTACATTTTATGAAATTGCTGCGTGTTACAGAATAAGGGACACAGCGCTGGAAACAGCAGGTCTGACACTAGCTTGTGCTGCCCTCAGCCAGGGGGGCATAATCTATGTGACAGGTTCCCTTTAACAGAGGTGGATATCGGCTCTGATTTCGACGTGGGTACGAAATGGACGTCAGATTACATAATGATTTTAATGGTTTGTTCACACGGTGTACTGTGGCGCATATTGTGTGCGTCGCAATATGCTGGGTGTTCTAGAAGTATGGGGGGGCAGCCCCATAGAGTTCATGTCACTTCTTTCCCCCGGCGTTCAAAACGCGTCGGAGAAGGTGGGCGTAATTCATAGCTCTCTATGACAGCATTGAATTACCGTAATTGTGGAGCGCATTTCGGGCGCCAAACTACTCTCTGTAGTTACGCTGTGTGAACATACCTTAACGGGGAATCCAATGTAGATGAACTCCTCATTAAAGTCCATTGTGTGAACATGCCCTAAGTTATTTCGGAATAAGAAATTGCAAATGGGTTGTAACCAGGTCAGTGACTAAAATGCTTGCACCTTATTGGTACCCAAGGCAGCTGCTATAGTTACAATCATGAATGTAACCGGAAAGATACTGGATTTTCTCCAATGGTTTGTTGAACATAGAAACAGTTAAAAAGAAATATAAATGTTACATTTTCTTTAAAAAGAAAAAAGATCATAATGGTCTCCAAACACTTAAATAAGCTGGTAAATGTAACAAGCTCTTAGGCCGTTGGGTTCTTTCTGAAGTCAATACAAACATTATAATATCGCACGTAACTGCGTGAGTGATAAAGGTGCAGCGAGCATTGCTATGGTAACAGTGAAAACGTCAATAGCCGTGGTAGCTGTGCACGGATACTTCTTTTATTTTTCACATTAGTTACCTGCTTCCCTGCATTGGGGAAATGGAACATAACAAAACCAATCGGAGGCACGAATGAAGTCATTGTGGCAGAAGATTTCATCAAAATTCACATTTTTACACTTCATTTGGCAAATGTGCTAGAAAAGCTCCTCTCTATGGGGCCCTATGGATATTTATTTTATTCATTTGTATAGCACCATTGTATTCCTCAGTGCTGTACAGAGATGATCATTTTCCCCATTAGGGTAAAGACTAAATTCCATATTAGCCTAACTATATGTTTTTAGAGTGAGAGGGAAGTACCCAGAGAAAACCCAAGCAAACACAGAGAGCACATACAAACTCCTTGCAGATGTTGTCCTTGTTCGGATTTGAGCCCAGGACCCCAGCGCTGCAGGAAAACAGTGCTAACCACTGAGCCACCATGCTGCACTCTGCTAACCACTGAGCCACCATGCTGCACTCTGCTAACCACTGAGCCACCGTGCTGCACTCTGCTAACCACTGAGCCACCGTGCTGCACTCTTCTGACCACTGAGCCACCGTGCTGCACTCTGCTGACCACTGAGCCACCGTGCTGCACTCTGCTAACCACTGAGCCACCGTGGTGCACTCTGCTAACCACTGAGCCACCGTGGTGCACTCTGCTAACCACTGAGCCACCGTGCTGCACTCTGCTAACCACTGAGCCACCGTGCTGCACTCTGCTCACCACTGAGCCACCGTGCTGAACTCTGCTTACCACTGAGCCACCGTGCTGCACTCTGCTAAACACTGAGCCACCGTGCTGCACTCTGCTAACCACTGAGCCACCGTGCTACACCCTGCTAACCACTGAGCCACCGTGATGCACTCTGCTAACCACTGAGCCACTGTGCTGCACTCTGCTAACCACTGAGCCACTGTGCTACACTCTGCTAACCACTGAGCCACTGTGCCACACCCTGCTAACCACTGAGTCACCATGCTACACTGTGCTAACCACGGAGCCACCATGCTACACCGTGCAACCACGTAGCCACCGTGCTACACCCTGCTAACCACTGAGCCACCGTGCTGCCTCTGCTAACCACAGAGCCACCGTGCTACACTGTGCTAACCACGTAGACACCATGCTACACTGTGCTAACCACTGGAGCCACCGTGCTACACCCTGCTAACCACTGAGCCACCATGCTACACTGTGCTAACCACTGAGCCACCGTGCTACACCCTGCTAACCACTGAGCCACCATGCTACACTCTGCTAACCACTGAGCCACCATGCTGCACTCTGCTAACCACGGAGCCACCATGTTACACTATGCTAACCACTGAGCCACCGTGCTACACCCTGCTAACCACTGAGCCACCATGCTACACTGTGCTAACCACAGAGCCACCATGCTGCACTCTGCTAACCACGGAGCCACCATGTTACACTCTGCTAACCACTGAGCCACCATGCTGCACTCTGCTAACCACTGAGACACCATGCTGCCCTTTTGCACTTCACCAGGCAGTTGTAGATGGATATACCTGCATAAGAAGCCATCCAACATGTCACATGGCTAAAAATGTCAGGCATTGGTTGGAAGAGAATGACCAAGATTTCCAAGTACTAGGCAAAGAGAACTTTGAAGCCAGCTATTCCGATGGTCCACAGGGAAATAAGTAAAGACAAGGGTCAGAAGAGTGGTGCACGCCCAACAAGCGTTTGTGTAAGGGCACCTACACGTCAGGAGTTTTGTCACTCTTTTTTTTTTGTTGTCACAATGTTATTGGTTTTACCCGATGCTTGAATAAAGGACATGCTTTTTTTACTACCTGGCCCTCTGGTGTTGAGTGCAGTCCACAATCCATCCACACACTACTTCCAAGTACTACCCTGCCCCCTAATTCTCCAAACTTGAACCTAATTGAGTATCTGTGGGGGTAGCTGGATGGTGGTTTTGGCTTTATGGGCTCACCAGCAGCTGTGGGATGCAGTCAGCTCCAGATACCTATGACAACCTACCAGGACCCCAGCCCGATATTGTATGGTGCTCATAATAATGTGACTGTGTGTATACATATAGACTATATATGTATAGGTCACATTATTATGACCACCAGCCAAAATCCAGAGTAGAGAGAGACCAACAGAACATCAGCTGAACACAGTGACTCCAGATTAAGAAGGGACGTTGCTGCCACCTCTGGCTACAAGAAGAGGGGGGAAGCAAGGGATCCTATATCTTATTAGGGATGTCTTCAGCGAACATTGGTTTCAGGAGAATATGTTGCGCTTAGTTAGAAGTCGGGGTGAATGATTGCTAAACATCTCAGATGCTGCCAATCTTAGGAAAAACAGTCAAATTATTATTGACCAAAAATATCCAGCAAGGCCATACTCCATTACCCAATAATAATCAACCAGTGGGTCTGCGAGCACTTATACACATGAAAATAGATCCCTTCATTTTCTATAGGAGGTACCAACAAAATAATATGTCTAAGGTATCTGGAGTGGCCTATTAAGACTCTAAAAGGCCACTAGAAAAGTGGAGTTGCACAAAAATGACTTCTTCAGGACACAATAGCTGAAGCTTCCATAGCAGGTCTGCAATTATTAATAAAGTCATTTACAATGAACATGTTTTTTTGATTGACTCATACCTAAACCTCTGCAATTTTCTTTGAATAGCTTCCATTCTAAGACCACTCAAAAAGATATTGATGTTACTATTTAACAAATAAAAGACGCTGGAAAATAGAAACAGCAGTTGGGTGCATAGAAATGAACAAGGTTTATGAGAAAATGCTCTTGTACAGGGTCAATCAAAATATATTTAAGCAGCATACCATAGAACCCAAATGAGAATCAATGTTGAGTGCATGCCAACAAGACCGGGGTCATGGTCTGAAGTAATACAAAAAATATGGAGAAGGCAGCACTTTGGGTCTGAGAAAGGTTCTGTTTAGAACTGAAATGTTGCTGCTGTTGGGTAAATAAAATTTCCATTACTTTTTTGAAGTGCTGCCTTCTCCATATCTCTTGTACAGGGTAAAACCATCATAATAGACTCATAGGACTAATATTAGAAATGAATCTCAAGATATAAAGCGCTTATAAGACTTAAAACAACAAAAATAACAAAACGTAGGTTAATTATGCAACACCTTTAGGGCGCGTTTACACGGCATAGGACAAATACCGGCCGGTTTGCCGCGGGGGGGACGGCTTTTCTCTGCGATGAGCGGAGAAGAGCCCTCCCATTGAGAAGCACATATTCCGTCCGAAAACCAGATGGAAGATGGTGCTTGCTCGATGTTTTACTGCTGCACGGGTTTTCCATAGAGCACAATTGTGCTCATTTTCGGCTGGTTTTTCAGGCGGTCTGAAAAACTGCAAACCGGCTGAAAAAACCGGCCGAAAACCCGTGCCGTGGGGACATGCCCTAAGCAGTGCAGCTGTGACTCTAACACTGGGGTGAGAAAGCAGCAGCAGTAAAACCTCTCTGTTTCTCTGTGTGTGAGCCTCTCTTTGCAGCTACTTTCTCCTCCTCTTCCCATCTCCATAGACTTCTATGGGGAACAGCTATAATATGACCCTTCCGGGAGCTAGAATAAAACAAAACCACACCAAGTGCGTCATAGGGTACAATTTCTGGGGATTTATACATACTTATACATATTCTGGTATACAGTGTGGGGTGTTATCCTAGATTGGTTATTTGTTACTAGGCGCCCCCTTTCTTTACCAGGTACAATATTGGCAATGTTGTTATTTTTCCTGCCTAACTGTGTCCTTTGGTAACATAAGTGGATACAAGGAAAAAATAGGGATTTGCCAGAGGTGAGTTTATGCAGGGTCGCCCTTTTTGGGGCATGGTCTCTGCTAAGGGACAGTGATAGGTGTTTGTTATAGGGAGAGAGATAGGAAACACTACGATATTTTCCCAAAGTCTTTTCCATTGTCCATTTATTATGTATGTCTCTATATCAGATTTTAAATTAATAATAATAAAGGTTATATTTCAAGGGGAATTGATATGCGTATATTCTTTGACTTGGGAATTTTTTGGAATTTGGTTACAATTTCATGAGACCATAATATGCAGGGGTAAGAAAGAGGCAAACGTACTTTCCTGTTTGATTTCTGCTAATCGGTACAACTATAATAAAGGCTAGTAAAAAAAATATTTCAAAGGGGCAGCAAAGTCCTTAGTATTGACAGGTAAACCGGATGCAGGAATGCAAGTGCTTGAAAAGTAAGATCTGCAAACAGATACGCCGCCAGAGTCAGAAATGTGGGTCACAATGTTAGTTATGGTGGTAATGGGCCTGAGGACGAAATCGGTTCTATTTTGAAATGTGTGGTCCAAATCTTTTAATTAAGTTGTGACCCACATTTCTGACTCTGGCGGAGCTTCTTTTTACAGTGATTCTTCTTGTCAAGTATTTGCATTCATCAGTACTGATACTTGTCCTCTTATCTAGATCTCAGAAGGCGATTTTACCAGTGAATCAAGAACTAGTAATTAGTGCAGGAGGCAAGAGGAGGAGGAGAGGAGTTTGATAAGTGGAGAAAGATGCATTTTTTTAGTAGTAAAATACATTGCAAAGTTTCTTATCACTTCTTCTCAAGGATTTGCATTCATCAGTACTGATACTTGTCCTCTTATCTAGATCTCAGAAGGCGATTATACCAGTGAACTGAGAACTAGTGACTAGTGCAGGAGGCAGGGGGAGGAGGAGAGGAGTTTGATAATTGGAGAAAGATGCATTTTTTTTAGTAGTAAAATACATTACAAAGTTTCTTATCACCACTTCTTCTTGTCAAGTATTTGCATTCATCAGTGCTGATATTTATCCTGATCTCTAAATCTCATCTATATAGCCATATGAAGGTTTGTTCCTTGCGGGAAAATATGTACTTTTTAATGGAGCCATTGACCACACCATATAATTCTAAGTGGGGTGAAATGTGAAAAAAAACCTGCACTTGCTGTTATGGTGTTCACTCTTCGATGTAAAAAATGCGTTCTCTGTATTCTGCAGATGGATATGATTCCGGTGACACCAAATATGTAGGGTTTTCGTTATGTAAACATTCTAAATTTCTTAAATTTGCATTGCAGCATTATTTTCTGCGACCAATAACTTTTTTGTACATCCACCTAAGTGAGGTACATCTTTTGTGTACTCTTTATTGGTACCATCTTAGGATACATTGACTTCCTGATCACGTTTTATTAAAATTTTTAGGGGATGTAAAGTGACCAAAAAAAAACAACGTAATTTTGGCGTTTGAATTTTTTTTTCTTATATGTTGTTCAACATTTTTTTTTGTTCTTTTATTTGTAAAATGGGGGGGATTTGAACTTTTCATATCTTTTTTATACTTTGAAAACTTTTTTTTTTTTTTTTACATGACCACTCTGGGATGCAATCTCTTGTACACCCTTTTGCATTATATAAATAACACAGAATGGTGGACCAAGATGGCAGTTCTACTGGTACACCCTTCTGTATTCGAAGTAATAAAGACAATTAAATGGCAGCTATAGAAGCCTTCAATAGGTTTCCAGCTGCAATGGTAACTGATCGAAAGACTGCAATCTCGTTGCTGGGCAGGCTGATCGGAGTGAGGAGCGGTGCAATTAGAAGCCATGGCCACGATCAGGAATAGGAGCCGGCTCCATATCCTGGCTGCTAGCGGCGGGTGTCAGCTGTAGTAATCAGCCGGCACCCGCTGTGTATGGTCTGGACTCACTGAGTGAGCAGGCTTCATATAACCTTACCAGTATTATTAAGTACCTTAAAAAGTAGAGGAATACCAATGTTAGGAGATTAGTGGAATGGTTTCTTATTGGGGCCCAAAGACAATGAGTTTCGCTATGAGTCTCCCACAGAGTCAGGTTGCCCCCAAGATAGCTGACAGGTCTCACTTAATCTTTCTCTAGGGGGCTACTCCTCACACAACCTACCCCACCTCAGCGTTACACACCACTTGTCTAGATGCCCGTCCACATTCATGGGTCCTTGCAACTGCAATTCCTTAGAGGCAAATTTACTACCTAAGGAAAACTAGAAACCTGTAACATCAGCAGTGCAGCTACACAATTATAACTAGAGTTTGACTACAGATCAATATATCTCCTATTGCAGACCCTTTAGCTGTTGCACTCATAGCTATTCTGCTTGCAGAAGGAGTACACTCTCCCACTGTCTTGGCTATTTTCCAAGCACTTTAGTAGACTCTTTGCTCCCCTAACATCACTCACACCCTGTCTGGGTAATCTCAGGCCTTACCTTGGCCTTCAGACAGCCAGCCCTCACTATCTGCTGGTTGTTGCCTCTGTCCTTGGACAATATGTCAGCTTTGGTTTCCGCACTCTTACAACCTCTCTCACAGATGCTCTCTCAGTAACTTTGGCTGTCTCCTAGTAACACCTTATTTTGCATTCTCCTCTATGTTCAAGATAGCTTTAGTCCCACTTCTAGTTTATACTGGTAATCTCGTGGAAGTTAATCTGGACCTCTCTTATGAGTAGCGTCAACCAGGGTCACGCACACTTTCTTCAGCCCACGAGCTTGTTCCTTGCCAGCTGGAAAAAGGTTTAGGGTGCGTCCCCACGGCCGAGAGCAAATACCGGTCGGATTATTCGACCGGTATTTGCTCTGTTTGGAGCCGTGCTGTTTGCGGAGAAAAGCCCTCCCCCTTCGAATAGACTTGTTCATATTCCGCCCGAAACCCGGGTGTAAAGAATGAACATGTTCAATGTTCTTGGGACCGCCAGCGGTCTAAAAAGCCGTCCGGCGGAAAATCCGTGCACTGGGGACCGCTGCACGAATTTTCCATAGAAGTCCATGTAAAAGTTTGTCAGCCGGCTTTCAAAACCGAAAACTGACTGCAAAACCGGCTGTAACACAGTGCAGTGGGCACAGGCCCTTACTATCTGCACACTTGCAGAGCAGGTCTCCCTGACACCTCATGCAGTCACACAACACACTGACCCAATGGTGCCAAAAAGTACCATTTCGCTTACATCTACCCTTTTCTCCTTAAAAGGGGTTTTCCAAGACTTTCAAAAACCTCCCCACCACCTCCCACTGTGTTAAAATAGAAAATAAACTATATTTACTCACCATCACCTCTGTCAGAGCTCAAATGCCCCCCTCCACCACTGAGCATCTATTTGTAGACAAATCTATATTCAGAAAATCAATCTGTATTGCATCCCTGAGGAAGTGCGTCGAGGGCGCATGAAACGCGTAGGATCTCATTAAATTTTATATGCTTTTTATCTTTTGCCAATAAACTTATACTTTGGTATACTCTAAATTGAGTAGAGCAATTGAAATAAGCACCCCAGCGCCGGATCTCTTCCATATATATATATTTCTGGGGTTATTTAAATGGCATTAGTTTGAAAATATTAATTCCTGGAGAGTCGAGTGTGCCGATGCTCCTGAGAGACAGCAGGTGGTGGCTTGGATGCGTTTTCTTCAACACGGAGGTTTTTAAATGAGTTGTATCATTATAGTGCAACTTAACTAGGTGAGCAGCACCATCTGAAATTGTATTCACTTTTAATTAGTTTTAATGCACTAGGCGTTCTTTGCGCTTGTTTCTCTTTTCTTTTTTTACAGCACATCGCACAAGTGTGTAGTTATACACTGTACATTATATAAGTGCATTGACAATATATACCTCATACAGTATCACAACATACCCAATGGTGCCGAAAAGTACCATATCGCTTACGTCTGCCCTTTTCTCCTTAAAATGGGTATTCCAAGACTCCTCACCACCTCCCACTGTGTCAAAATAAAAAATTAACCTACTTACCTCCCCCATCACCTCCATCAAAGCTCCAATGCCCCCCCCTCCACCACTGATGATGTCATGTCCCTGGATCCCATAATGCTGTAGTAGCCAATCTCTGGCCTCAGTAGTCACATGCCTGCATGTACAGCGTCCTGTGACCACAGAGGTCACTGATTGACTGCAGCATCATGTGATCCATGAACATAATGTCATCAGCAACCGACCGGGGCGATGGGGTAGGGAGGGCACTAGACCTCTGGAACAAGGGTATGGGTTAATTTTTTATTTTAGCACAGGTGGTGGTAGGAAGGTCTTGGAAAAACCCTTGAACATTCAATGCTTCAACACTCTCATCTTTGGCCCTGCTGGTGTTGACACCTCCTCCTGCAAGCTAGCACAGAGGAGAACTTACTTCTTGGTGCCAGCTTCTCAGGCTATGCCAGCCTAGATACGTGCAGTGATCCACCAACCCTTTTACAGTAGGTGTATGGACTTTGGGGGACCAACATGTTAGAAAATGCAACATGACACAGTAAGGGTATGTTCACATGGCGTATTGCGGTGCGTACTTTACACCCTGCAATATGCTGGGTGTTTCAGAAGTACGTGCTGATCAGCGCGTACTTCTAAAGCGCAGGGGGCTGGCCCCATTCACTTTCATTATCAGCGGCACGTAAGCATGTCACTTCTTTCTCCCAGCGTATAATACGCGTGCATTGTACGCTGGGGGAGACGGACGCAATTCATAGCTCTCTATGGCGCGTTTCGAGCGTATTGAAGCACAAATACGCAGCAAAATGCGCCCCACAATTACGCTGTGTGAACATACCCTAAAACAGAGACTGTGTCTCTGGCCCCGATCATATCATGTTTGTTTTGCCATCTGCCAAGCATACACATTCAAATAGCCTAAAAGGTATCCAACTATATAGCACAAAAGGACTACAGACTAGAATGGGAAACATGACTACTTCTGACTATGTTCGCCTTATTTAGGTTGGTATACTTGTTTTGTTTGTTGGTATATTATGATGATTCTTGTTTTGTCCTTACTCAAAAACTAACCCATGAGGTATACATTTTGTTAATATGAGAGTCAATGAAAAAGGTATGCTAACAATAGCTTTATATTTGCATACGTTTAATGGGAAAGTTTTTGCATAAAATAATGGGAAAAAAATGAACCCTCCTCTCTGACACCCACAGATCCACTTCCAACATATACCAGTTTTCTGACAAGAATGGACAGAAATGGGAGCAAACATATGCTTGTACATGTAATATATACATTAAAATGGGAGATGGCAGAAAAATGTGTATGTTTAGACATTTGGGGCGACATGTATGATTTCTGGCGCCCGGGCGCATATTTTTTTTTCCCGCGCATGTGTTCTACTGTGGGTCATAGATTTAGCACTTTTTTAGCTACAAAGCGACACTTCTGGCTCAAGTAAATCACTTTTAAAGTGCTCTACCTGTTCCAGCAGTAATGCGCCTGGATTTGCCGTACTAAAGTCATACATGTGTAGTTTCATACGGTTGTAGTGCGACACGCCTCCAGCACGTCCCCGATCTCAGGCGCATTACAAAGTGCCGCTGGCGCTCTGTAATGCGCCTGATATTGGAGTGCGCCTTATTAAAAATATAGTGAACAGGGCTGGCGCAGCCCTGTACATACATGTCGCCCTTGGTCTAAAAAACCCATATCCATTTAATGTATGGGCTAAAATGGTGTTCCTATGCACACAGTTATAATAATAATTTCCTCAATGTACATCTATTAAATAAAATCTACCTTTCTTCAGTATTCAAAGCTCGTCTTTAAATTATTCAACCAGCAGTGCTAGCATGCAATGCAGGTCGCGCTTGCGCAGAATGAATGCATAGGAACATGCATATGAGCGCATGCGCATTCCTTTCTGGCCACACCACAGTATTTCTTGCAGGGCACTGATCATATTCAAGTACTTCAGGACACAAGCCCTAAAGCACTTGCGTTCTGATTTCTCCACTGGCGACATCTGTACAGCAGAAGAAGCAGAACCCACTATGTGTGGATCAATGTATTCAAGCCCTAGTTCAAGCTCTGAAGCCCTGGAGCGTGCACAGACAGACAAGAGGTGTAATGACGTCTCCGCTGCGCCGCCTGCCTGCAGTGCTGCTGTATGCACAGATCAGTACCCCATTTTTATGCAGCTGAGCTTCATACAGACTGGAAGAACTGTGAGCAACCACCCAGGTGGGAACACCCCTTTAAATGGAAATTGCACACGTGATGTGAATGGGGTCTTGCATATATAGGATGTTATAAGCGAGGCAGACATGTGGTTCACCTCCATATCTGATTCTGTATATGAAAGAGATTTTCTCACTACAATGATTAGGTTTTAACATATAGAAGGGTAAATGAAGACTATTACCAAATACATTGCTGTGTTGATTTTGCTTTGTTTGGAGATAAAGTAGATTTTACTACTAGTGTCCACAAGTTTCTCTAAGTTACTGACCACCTCTCCCGGCTCTTTCTCTTATCTAATTGATCTAAGCTGGCATCGGTCAGTCAGTCCGACCATGGTGAGTGATTCTCTGCTGAGTCTTATCTAGTATAGAACCTTTGCTTACCTAAGCTAATGACGAGTTTTAAAGGGGTTGTCTCACTACAAGGTTTGCTTTTTATGTTAAAGATCTTGCAAAATCAGGTCACTTTGCAATATGTGTCCATTAACAGTATCCTACCTATTCCTAGATATCCCCTCTTGTATGGGCTGCATCAGCTCCTCAGGTCGCTATAGCTACAGACCTGTTTGATCTCTCCTGATAGGCTGCCAGTGCTGGCAATATAGCTACAGACCTGTTCTATCTCTCCTGATAGACTGCCAGTGCTGGTCACTATAGCTACAGACCTGTTCTATCTCTCATGATAGGCTGCCAGTGCTGGTCACTATAGCTACACACCTGTTAGATCTCTCCTGAGAGGCTGCCAGTGCTGGTCACTATAGCTACAGACCTGTTAGATCTCTCCTGAGAGGCTGCCAGTGCGGGTCGCTATAGTTACTGACCTGTTCTATATCTCATGATAGGCTGCCAGCACTGGTAGCTATAGCTACAGACCTGGTGCCCTCAGCAGCTCATAACTGCAGGTCAGTAGAAGCCAGTAAACACAGCCCTGAATTAAAAACTGAAACCAAGAAAACAGGACTGAGGTGAGATGAATGGATGTAGTGAGACAACCCTTTGAAGCCAGCAGAGCTCTGTAGCCATGTACACTGCTATTTACAAACCTCCAGTACTCCTGTTACTGTAACAGGCTCAGCTAGGAATAATAGAGCTGATATGTCAGTCTCTGCTGTAGAATCACCCACAGCCTGACCAGGAAGTGTGAGTCTGAAGCTGCCTGAGGTTCTGTGAAACTTCATGATGAAAAAAACCTATCTAAGGCCCTTGTTCAGAACCTCCACTATAGAGGTAGCACCGAATCCGTTAATGATGGACACCAACGCGGCCAGTAGACCCCATTGACCACAATAAGGTCCGCTGGGTTTCCATCGTGGAGGCTGTCATTTTAATGGATAAAAATCGTGCTGCATGCTGTGCTATTTTTTTTGTAATTTGTGACAAAAACTGCACCAGAGGCTACGTCACAAGTGTGAACCAAGCCTAGATGGAGCAAATACTGACTTGATTTCTCAAACTTTTCCGTGGGTGACTTGCAGGGGTGGCTGTACCCAGGCTTCGGTTATCCCGCTAATAGAGGAATCAATAAATGACTAAAACACGGTGAATCACCTGTCAGAGATGTTTTATGAACAATGATGAAAATTTCTCTTCAAGGCAATTTATTTAATTTGCTGTAAAGAACAGATTCTGTCTCTGGCAGCGGTGCACATCTACTCCCAAGCAATTTCACACTTTTCCCTTCTACAATTGCAGCCCACTCTGCGACTTGTGGGGGCTCATTACTAACAACTTTGATTCTGTCATTGTAAAACGTCGCTGTCCATCACGCCGTTGCCATGGTGATGACCAATCGCAAGCCTGGCGTGTAGGCGTTTCCATCTGGCTCTGAATGCAGCATGACCTGTCGGATAGACACAAGCAGAGGCAGCCCGGCTCGAGCAGGGATGAAGGATCGAACCCCAGATCTTAGACGGGTAAGTTGCAAAATCAAAACCTTGTGCATGTGAATTTTGCCATTTTTTGTTTCTGCAATGTCTCAATTTATAACATTGTTCTCATTGCGTGCATTGCTTTACGGAGTGCAATGCAGTGTGCAATGCTACAAGGTTATACTATCAGCCAGTATTATACAGTAACAGATCCAGCCATGGTGCAGTCTTAGAAGGCTACACATACAGCAGAGCTGAGTTTGCCATCTGGCACAGCTTGACTATGATATGATGTTATCCATGGCTTTACATAGGACTGCATGTAAACCCCCTACAGCATCTTCATTCTAAGAGTTGTCAACATGCACAAGCAATGGAGTCCAGAATGGTTACATGAACACATTCAGCTCTGTTGCATCTGGATGCAGAGGCGTAGCTAGGAGGGGCGAGTGGCGGGGACGGGGGTACCAACAATCCGCCCTGCCTTCAAGACAGTAATTAAATACTTGGCTGGGGCAGTCTGCTACATTTTTGGCCCAGGTGAAGCAAAGCAAAGCTAAGATTCTTCTTTATGTATGAACGTGGCTATAGGAACATAAAACTACAGCGCAAACCTTCAATTACAGCTCAATGTGCATAATTCAAGCTTAATTGCAGAAACAGAGGCTCTCAATATAACAACTACAGTGTAATTATTTTATGTTAAAAAAATTATTAATAATACATATGTTTTATTGTTGTTAATATTGTTACATAGTTAGTACGGTTGAAAAAAGACACGTGTCCATCAAGTTCAACCAAGGGTGGGGAAAATGTGGGTGAAGGGAGAGAGACAAGGACTTCAAGCCCAGCCCTCCCCCCCACTGGTTAATGCCCTAGAACCCACAAGGCAAGAACCAATCTGCTCCAGTGGAGACCCCATCTCTGACCCCATATATATTATTAATATAATATTATTCTATTTTGCCAGGAAATTAAGTTTTGTTATGGTATTGTTGTTTTTACTACTATTATCATTAATACTATTGTTATATAATATTATTATTGCTATTTTTATTCTTATTATATTATAAGATACCTTATATTATTAGATTAGTCTTGCTATCATATTATTGCTATTTGTGATTGCTATTATCATTAATATTATTATTTTATTCTTATTATTTTAGTATCCTTATTGTTATTACTAAAAATATCATAAACAGATTTGTAGAGCAAATTTATATCTTAGCAATGAACATGATATCTGATATAGTATTGGTAATTCCTATGCATTTTTGAATGTTTTTGTTCTCTTTTTTTCCATTCTTAGCATTGTCATTGTTTGGTCATATATATAATATGTATATAATATCTATATTATATATATATGTTATATGTATAAATATATTATACTTTAGCAGCAGGTTTACTCATTTATTCTATAGCAATATCAACAATATAATGTGGAATTTTTTACATTATTTTTTACTTTTATTTTTGTTGTATTATGTCATGGAGATAGGATGTTTATCCGCAGATTTAGTCTACTTGCCATATTTGGAATTGGTAAAGAATTTTTCCTCTTGTATGGGGCAATTGCTGTATACCGATTAGGGCGCGTCCACACGGCAGTGTGAATATACTGGGCGGCTTCTGATTAAAGAATCTGTCCAGTATTTTGTCTTCTACATGGTTGAGGGGGGTGGTTCTGTCTGCGGTTTGTGGATTCGCCCGTCCCCCTCAACCATTGACATGCACATCTTACTCCCGAAAACTGGGTGGAAGAATGAACATGTTATAAGTTTTTAGGAATGGTGGCGGTGTGAAAAACCGTCTGGCAGAAACTCCGTGCAGTGTGAACTGCTGCGCTGATTTTGTACTTAAGTCAATGTGGAAAGTTGACATTCGGTGTACAGATGGTTTTCAAATCCAAAAAACGTCTGTAAATTCGACTGAAAATTCAGTTTACATGCCAATGGACAAATACCGGTCAGGAAATCCCGACTGGTATTTGGTCTGTTTCTGGCATGCAGGGGGACGGCTTTTGTCAGCGGTTTGCGTATTCAAGCCGTCCCCCTTTGCACCCACATGTTCATGTTCTGTCCGAAAACCGGCGGGAAAAATGAAATGTTTCTTGTTTTTTTTTACCCTGGGGGGTTCTAAAAAAACGTCCTCATAAAAATTTTGTGCAGTGTGCATGCGAACGGGTTTTATTAAGGTCCAGTTAACGTTGACAGCCGGTTTACATCTGTAAATGCGACTGAAAACCTGTGCCGTGGGGATGCGCCCTTAGGAGTTTTTGCCTTCCTCTGGATCAACACTGTAGGATTATAGGTTGGACTCAATAGAGCTGTGTCTTTTTGTCCAACCCTATCCACCATGTTATTATGTCACTACTATTACTACAGTGTTAATACCAGCCATTCCTTATATACAAGAGTCTATTTTTAAGTGTTTGCCTGTTTCCTATTTCATGTTTCAACCCATCGCTTTGTAGATTCCATTGGATGTTTTGTGGATTCTATAAAGAATTACAGAGTCCTCCTTTAACATCTTTTTAACAACGAATAAACTTTACTGAGGATTATAGATTTGTAGACAATACAGGAGTCGGTAGGAATCTCCTTTAGCATCTTTAAGGCCATGTCCCCACGGCATCAGTTTGTGGCCGGTTTTTCAGAAGGTTTGCAGTTTCGCAAACCGTCTGAAAAACAGGCTGCAAACTTTTACATGGGCCGCTATGGTTTTCCCCCCGTGGTTTTTCAACCGGCCCAAAAAATTGGTTTTTTTCGAAGGTAGAAAAGTAAATTAAAGGGGGAGGGCTTTTCCCCCGTTAACCGCTGAGAAACGCCGCCCCCCCTGCGGCCCGGGGACCCTCTGTGTTTTTTTTGGCTATCATCTCACTCAAAAAGGGAATTGAGAGGAAAACCCTAATAACACTAGCACTACGGGTTGGTAGAGACGGTTTTGATTGGCACGCTATCATTATAAGCTTTACTGTGTTTTCAAAGCCAAGTAAACCTGCAATACTGTTTTATCTCAAGAGAGTTATCACAATAAGCATGCAATGCTGCACCAAAGGGTTACTGAGTGCACGGGGTATAGTTAAAAAGGTGATAATGGGGCATTCGCCTAATCTGGGAGGGGGCACCAACAAGCCACTTTGTCTAAGCCAAAATATTTACATACAATATAGTATAATTACAACGTGTTGTCTGTAACTTTACAAAGTTACCTTACCTTATCTAAGTCAACAACATCATTTGTAATGAAATGATTGTTATCTGCTGCCTTTTGTAAAATTACTATTACATGAGGATGCCTAAATTCAAGCCATATAATAGATAACGTGAGAGAGTTGGGACAAGCAGTCTTCATTCTCTCGCATGGGAAGTCTGCAATATGTTAAACCCTTGAGAGTACAGGAGTTGTTAGTAGATGCATCCACCAACATGGGCCTTCTGGACAGGGCTGCCACAGGTAATTTCAGGGTCCCAAACAGCTAATGCATCTGTGCCCTCTGCCCATCACCAGTTATTATCTTGCACCCGATCAGCTGTGCCCTTTGTTATAAAATTTGATCTGGGACCCTGACAGGAGTACTGCCAAGATGAAGGCCCTGCTTATGAACATAGAGTGAAGTATCTTGTTTTTAGCATTCTATATACCTGGGAACCAATCAATCAATACAGTAAGCATTGTTTTTTTTTTATTCATTTATATAGCGCTGTAATATTCCCATGCACTACGAAAAGTCATCATTAAAATTTGGCCTTGTTTCCCATTGGGGCTCCCAAAAAATAAATTCCCCATATTAATGTCTTTGTAGTGTGGGGAAACCTCATGTAAGCATGGGGAGAACATATAGACTCCTTGTAGATGTGGTCCTCGGTGGGATTTGAACTCTGCAGGACAACGGTGCTAACCACTGAGCCAATGGGCTGCCATGGGTTATAAAACCTTATTCATTGTTGCTGGGTAGTAGGAGAAGAAAAAATAAAAATCTTTAGGTATATGAAAGGATCCCCCACAAAACCCCCAATTTTATTGTTTCAGTACATCTAAAATAAAAAAATAATGCAATTTTGCAATTTTCTTTTTTGTATTCAGCTCTTATGCAAATAAATAAATTCCCAGGGTTAAAGGCGAAACACAAGACATACCTTAGAAACACCTGCGGCAGGGGCTAAACCCCCACACATCAGACAATGGGAGCCTGCCGATTTAGGTGGCACTGGGCAGCTGATTAATGTGCATGGGGGACCCCTAAACCCCCCCCAGATTTTTGTGTAGGAAAGATCGGCATTTTGAAGTTCAACACCCAATTCTTTTCTTTTCAGATGGATGCAGCTTTATCTACTCTCACGTACAAAAAAGGGCGCACAAAATCCCAATCACGAAAAACTATATAACTCCCCTTTTCAAAAGTAAATACATCCCCTTTTAATACCCCCCAGAATTCCCACAAGGAATTCAAATAAGGGGCTAATTGTCCTTGGGCATTTTATATTTCAACAAAAACGACTTTTTCTCTTTCCCAAGAACTAAGTAAAATTTTTGCCAACCTCATTTTTTTTTTTTTTTTTTTCTTAAAGTAATTTATTGAATTTTCAAGGCAAATAAAGATAGAAAAAACATAAAAAAAGTAACATATAAAAAAGAGAGTAAAGCAAATACAGTAAAACCCGACACATGATTTTGCATGATTTTAGAGTTATTTTCTGCTCTGAAAAGAAGGTTCTACTACGCTTGGATCAGTTTTTAAACAACCAGGAGGGCATTGTACATGCCATTTTTTAGTCAGATCTAACAGCATTTTATTTTGTGAAAATCTCCAATTTTTACTATAGGGGGTCAGTATAGACCAACACAAACAAATTGCTTCAAGTTAATTAAATAAAAAATTAAAACAAACTAATTTAAAAGAACATTCCACCAAAGCAGCGTGGTTTTGGATATCAATTTTTAATAAATTTTTTTTGAACGATTTTTCGGGTTTTAAAGGGCAGTGGCTGGATCGTTTTTTCCCTTCTCAAACATCAGGCACCTAAAGTTCCCGATTTGTATGTACCTTAGCCCCTCAATCTGATGACACCCTAACTGTATCTGTCATCTCGCCCCACCAAGTACCGAATTAGTTTGCCTGAAGGGTGTTGACCAATGTGTTATTTCTCCTGTCAGCAAGAAAAGTTGTGTTATGAAAGGCGTCCAGCTATTTTAAAGAAACCTTCCGTACAGATGTCTCTTTAGCCATTTCCACTTCCACCCCGTTACCATGTGTAGGTAGTGTTTGGAACCTTTACCCCAACCTCCCCAAGCAGCTTGAGGCGTTGTCTTCCAGCCAATTGTCAAAAGACTTCTCTTTGCAAGCCAACATCACCACGGATGCAGCAATCTGGTGGTGGATCCTTCCTAGTCAGAAAGATCCTGAAACAGGAAAATTTTTTGGTGTGAGGGGCAGGTCAAACCCCATTTCTGTCTTTAAGAAATAGCATGTAATTAGTGTCCAAAAGGTTGCGAGCTAGGGCAGCTGCCACATGCCATGCACCAGAGCGTTATTTAGGTAGCGCTGGCGATTTGGTCATGCGGTTTTTACGAGATGGTGGCGTTTGGTGTGTAGGGGGTAGTATTAAATCCATAAATGGCAATAATGAAAAAGAAATGGATTACTCCATTTCTCATTTATGACAGACTTAGCATATTCCATTCCATCCGTTTCAGGATCGAACTTGATATGTCTAGTCTGGGAACTCTTGTTCCCATCTTGACTACAACAAATGTAATAATTTCCATTCTTTGGTATCTAATTGCGAAGCTTTGTATATAATATGGACGAAGAGTGGGTATCGGACGAGTTTCCAATGAGGGTCTCAAAGGGTTCACAGGAAATTCTCGATTGAATCTGAACTACCCTAGACTTCAGAAAGCCCCATGGTCCTGTCCATAAGATATATAGAGTTGTTGAATGGGATATGGATAATTTCGATGTAGCTCCGAGTTTGGATAATAGGAGTTACTTTCATATTGAAGGAGATGTGCCTCGTTTTAGACACTACCCAACGTTCTCCAGGTGAATGAGGTTTTTGTCTATAAGTTAAACCCTTGTGGAAACACCATGTGTCCTATGTAGGGGCATATATTTACTGAACTGCTGGAGGGTTTCGAGTTTCCGGGCAAATTTTTTCCATGACTCTATCTGTAACACTGCATAAGGAGAGGCAAGACCTGAAATCCGAGTGGTATTAAGCCAAAATCCGGTGAATGTAAACAGATGCTGTTCAGGCTCCATTGGTAAGGCTATCTGGCGCCTCCAGGTTCCGGAGTTGGATTATGTCGTTGTCTGATTTGAAATCCAGTGCCAATACAATTCGGAGAATACATGCATGTTATACCTTCGGACAACAGGGAATAATCATACCACCACGAGATTTTGGGGTAACTTGTAGCGTTGGCAATTCGAACCAGAATCTAATTTTTTTTATGAGCCCAGAGAAATTTGTGAGAAGCTGTGATTGGATATTTTGACATCATGCGTGTTTTCAATAAGAGGTGGATGGTTGGAGTTGGTACAGTGTTTGGGGAAGCCTCATCAACGATCCAATTGTCCCTCGAGCAAATATCGAGAGGGGTAGGATTTACTCCATCTGTAGAGTTCCCTAAACAATTTTCAAGATCAGGGGAGGATATTTAGAATTGAAGATGGAGGCTGTGGGTTTATCCCCTATAAGTTAAATCCTAGGTTATTTAATGTAGGTAGATTGCAATCCTTAACTGAAATTCAGTGGGATAAAGAAAGGTGTCTGGGTAGAGTGGTAAGTATTATAAAATTTCGGACTTAAGTTTCCATTTATCTTGAAGCTAGCGCATGTTCTGGAAGATGCGAAGTTCATGTAACAATCTTTGGTGAGGTCCTTTCAGGGTTGATTCAGTAAGTAGAAAATAAACATCGTCATGCGAAACAAGCTCATTTGAGCTTCACTCCCATTACTTGTGAAATCCGTTCAAAAGTGTTGGAGGTCATCAAGAACCTGGCCAAGAGGCTCAACTGTGCCAAATTAAAGAGAAAATTTGAGAGTGGGTCATCGCCGACTCGTCCTCCCTTAACTAAAGTGAATAAGGATTTGGATTGATAAACCTTGGTAATGCATAAATCATTTCCATGCTGGTTCAGGTAAAGAGTGCCTTGGGAAAGAAAAGTTCGAAATGGGCCCATTGAGATTTATATTTTATCCAGCACAAATTGTCCACCAGCCCCAGCCCCACGCTATCAAAGGCCTTCTCCGAGTCCATGGCCAAAAGCGCCAAATGGGGTGATGTTGGCTTGTGTCTGTCCTCCCTAACCGTAATCATGATATCCGCAGCACGTTTATCGAATATTATTGAGCTACTGCTGATCACCCCTTAGACAAAAACCGTCCTTGATGATTTCCTATAAGTTTTTGGAAAGATTTGGGGCCAGGCGGTCTTCCATTATTTCGCCTAAAACTAGAAAAACTACATTAATTAGGGATATAGGACTATATGTAGGCGAGCCAATGAGTGGGTCCTTGTCTGCTGTTGGGGATTACTTAAATATATCTGAATTCATTCTGTCGGGATATTATTTACCGTAAAAAGTATGAGATTGATAATAACACCACTAGAGTCCGAAGAAATTTGTAGATTTTAGGTATGTGTAGAACATCCCCAGTAAAGCCAATCTGGCCTGAGCATTGTCTATTCTTCAGTTTAGAAAATGGATATTTTCATTTCAGGTACTGTAATTGGGGAGTTTAGAGATGCCCTCTCACTCTTCGAGAGTGAGTGCAAGGGCGGTAATATTTGCTTAGCCATATTTTAGAAAATTGCGGTCCTAGTTTCTCATCAGCATAAAACTGTTTGTAGAAGGAACGGAAGGATTACCGTCCCCAATTCCTCTCCTTTTCCTTTTGGTGGAACCCCTCTTGGTTTTTAATGTTCAGGATGGAGCCTATGAGGATAGGGTCCCCAAGCTAAAGTTTGCCAGGAGGGACTACCTGGCTTATTGCCGTGTCTTAATAAAGAGCTTCTTTTTTTGATCAGTTGTTCTGAAGACTCGTTTTTTCTAGCCAGGACTCGTATAGTGCTTAGGCTACAAGCCATTTGGGCTCTGTAGGCAATTGAAGAATAGGTTGAAAGGCGTCATTAAGCATTTCGAATGATCCCTTGCTCAGTGATGTTATGTTTACCTCTGTTAGTTATCTTAATTCGAGAGGCTTATATTTGCTAACAGCTTTCCTCTCAGTACTGCTTTGCAGCATCCATGTATAGTTTAGGTGGTGACAGAAAGGCCCTTCATATAATATTGGTATACCGTGCCACCACCCTCCGTATGATGGGTACAGAACTCCTCGCTTTTATGTAAGTATAGAGTGGAAACTCCAGATATATGTCCAGGAGCCTCGGGGTATTTTATCCACTAATGTAGAGTGTGAGATAGGACCTAGAGGTCCATCTAATAATCCAATTCCTCAATCTCCATCTTATTCCACTCTGATGGGAGTAGATTTTGACATAAAAAATGTAATCAATTCTAGACCATGTGCCGTGTGGATAGAAAAAGAATGAATACTTCCCTGCCCTCCGGTGTAGCATTCCTCCAAAGGAATCACAAATATTTAAAGTAGTGAAAGAGTTGGTCTAATAGGGGAGGATATCTTTTCGAATTTATTGCGTTATCTATGGGGTCCTCTACGTCCTATTCCCTCTAGGGAGGAAATTACTTCATTCAAGTCGGCCCCCAACTATCAATGAAATTCACTTGTCATCTTTTAAGATAGTTGACATTAGGTTTTTGAGAAATTCTCATTTTTTTGTGTTAGGCCCATACACTATAAGGAAGAGAAAATACTCCTCAACAATATTTAACTTTAAAGTTGCACCACCCTTCCTTCGAGTCATGATGCATGGTATTACTACCGTACCCTGGAAATTGTTTGCCAATCGCGTAATAACCCCTGCTTTGTGGTTTATAGGCTGGATACCCCGTATATCTGTCCCACCCAAGGACCCCTCATTCCGGAAAAAATCTGTATCTCCGTTTAGGTGAGTAGGTTCCTGTAGTAGGGTCTATAACAGCCTTACAAACGTATTTAAATGCCTCAAACCATCTTACGTTTGCTCGTGAGCGCAGGACCTTTGACGTTCCAGGTTAATCAACTCTCATCGGCAAACTACAATTAGTTTTAGTTCCTAACTCCGTCTGGTTGGATACAATACAAAACTTGAAAACTACCAATAAACAAACAAAAAGAATGGCCTTTGCGGCCTTTGGCGCCCTGAAGGGGGTCTAAATCCCTCCTCTTCAGGAGAAATGGCGCTATAATACCATCAACTTATATTCCTCAATGAGCAAGAGTTAAACACTTGGTTACTGACGTGCAAAACCTATCCTAAATAAACCCGGTTCAACATGGACATGTAACATCACACCTGGTATGACGTGTAGCAAGCCAGAACAAGGCTGATACTAGACATAGCAGGGAGCTTTCAACAGTGTGATCACAAGGGTGATCTGGGAAGCAGTCACCTAAGAGATAGGAAAGGTGAAGGGAAGGGGGGATACAGTGGAGCAGGTCACCACATTACTCCCAATCATCGTTTTTGGGTGGGGGTGGATACATATCTCACATAAATGCTTACCGATGTGGTCCCAAGAGCTAAGTAAGTGTCTGAGCAGCTTGTGAAGCAGGAAATATCCGCTTATCAACTGTCCCCTGGGATATACACTTGTTGGCCATGTTTTTGAAAGGCAAGTTTAGTTTTTTCTTTAGGCAGTTTACTATTTTGTTCAAAGAACCGACCCGTGGGAACCTGTCTCTTGCCTGATTCTTTCTGAGGGCTCTAGCATGATCGAGGTGATGGTGGCGTAGTTGTAAGGTGGTCTTCTCTCGTCTGATGTTCGGTTCTGTAGAATTGTTCTAGTTCCACAGGAGGATATAAGAGGCGATCTGACATCCGAAGGGAGGGTGGTCGGGAAATGTGTCGGGTTCACGAATCTTCTATGTACTGTCCTCTCCTCTGTAGGAGAAAAGGAAGTGAGGTCGTATTTCCCCCCCCCATTTCTATTGGAATACTTTGTGAGGATCGCCGGGTATAGCAGATGCAAATTTAATCTGTCTACTGAAGAAGAACATAGCAAACACTGGTTGAGAAGGCTCTCTATTCTTAACCTCCCTGCCGAAAAGTCTTCAAAAATTAGGATTTTTCTCCCTTTGAAAATCAAGTCCGACTTCATACGTTTGAAAGCTCTCAGGATTTCGACTTTGTCTGTGAAGTCCAAGTAATTAACTATAATCTGGGCGGGGTCTGTTCTAATAGATGACGCAAGCAATCACCTGTTGTGGGCCGGGCCGTTTTCCTCAAGTCAGGACCCAATCGTGCGCCTTTCCACATTCAGGGATGCATAGGCCCAGAGCTTTTTGGGTAATTCCCTTTCACAAAGCATAGGCTAGGTTTTTGGAGGTATGGATTCCGATATACCCATGATCCTTAAGTTTTGCGCCTGGACCCGATTCCGTCTAGGTCTTCTATTTTTTAATCGTTCAGGCGTTTATTTTCTCGGAATAATGTCTGTCAAGATGTGAGAAAGTGAGTTCAGTCAGCATCTTCTTTTAAGTTTCGTGGAAAAGAAGATCAATGGCTATCTAGTTCACTCGGTATATGTATCTCCACATCACTTTCACCTGTGCCACCAGCCTTGAGACACCGACGCAGTAGGTGATGTTTGTAAGTCGGCTGAGATTTTGCTTGGCACATCGCCACGTATGGCATCTAAGTTGTGCAGCGAGTTCCTGTTAGGGTCTGGGTGTGTAACCTTCATTGTTTTCTAGCCAGGGTGGGGTTGTAGGCCCGCTCGGTGTCTTAGTTCTCTTGTTGTATGTGTGAGAAACAGACCATTCAATAGCAGACAGTATAAAAGGTATCTTCAATGACATCTATGCAGTCATCTGGGTTCCGTTATCCTAGAGTCGCAGGTGCCTGTTTCTTATCGCTTTTAGGGGTTTGTTAGCAGATTTAGTGGCGGCCCATCTTGCTGATGTAATTTTTCCATATTCTTAGTGGGGACATCAGCATTAATAAGTAGAAATAGCAAAAGGTCCGTAGGTATATCAAATAATAAGTGCAATTTGTGGTAATGAGCCTTGTGCATATGTGTTGCATGTAATAAGCTACGTAGCATCCAGTATGCTTTCCACCTATATGTTTTTATATATTAGAACCAGTAGGTGCCTATTCACTTTGATTTCAATTATTCAGCAAGAGAGTCTGCTTCCCACTGTCCTTCCCTGATTGCCTGATTATTGACTGTGCTGTCCCCTCCTCGTCTAAATGGTGGGTTCATCACCTCTTGCCACACGTGGGCTAAAATGGCTGCCGCCTCTGTAATTGACCAGATGGGTGCTCATTAACTGAGCCAGGGTCCATATACAGTGCCCCCGCAGCGTTACCTGCTGTCCTTTGGTGCAGGGATAAGTCAGGCTGGCTCTCATCCGAGATCCCGCCGCTGCTGCGGCTCTTTCCACCAAGGTCTGCGCAGTCCCGCCGTGCGGAACTCGTCGCGGCAGTAGGAGATTCCTGGGGTACCGTGCGAGGGCCGTTGCTGCGTGGAGCGTGGACTAGGAGCGGTGTGGTGTCCGTCACTCAGTCCGTCGCTCCCGCCGCTGGCCTCTCCGGTTAGGCTGGCAGTAGCTGCGCCGTGGTAGTCTCTCCCGTAGCGTGCGGCGGGGGGAGCTGCGTGATGCAGAGGCTGTGCGCCCGTTTCGCGGCAGGTCCCGTCTCCGGCGGGCGGATCGATGGGCACCCTGAATCGCGGTGAGTGCCCGGCGGGGATGTTGCGGCGTCAGGCGTCCGTGGGGGGTGTAACTTGTCGGTTTGGTGCCGTCCCCCGGGGAGCTCCCACGTCGGCTCACTCCATGCGCCCGGGAAACCCAAAAGTCAAACTCCTTTCAAACCCATAAAAAATTTTAGGGGTTTTTAATCAAACAAAAATTTAAACCTTAACAGGAACTACCCTTTACCCTTTATTTTTCCCTTTAATTGAACGACCTCAGTAAAACTCGCTGTTTTTAAATATACAGCAAACTGAGAGAAAAAGATAAAGGGGGATTGACAGAAAAATTTTTTGCAAAATGGAAAGGGGAGTTTCCGGAACAAAACCCTCAAATTTTTTTTTTAAAAAAGGGTGGAATAACATGGGAAGGCTGTATCATGAGAAGGGAGGGAAATCACTTTAAATTTTACCCATCAATTATGATTTGATATTCCCCCCACCTTTAGCCCCAAACCGAAAACCGCTTCCCCCAAAATGCCTCACCAAAATAAACTTTGATTCAGGAATGGGATTTTGTGGGGCCCCCCGGGGTTTTGGGAAAATAATAACGAAAAACTAAAACCGGGTTGGGGACAAATTTAATTTTAAACCCCCAAATACCCCCTTTTTTTCATGTTTTCCCAGAAGGCACAAATTCCCTAATTTGTTTTCAAAATCTTCAGAAACCCAAAAACGATGTCTTCAAAATAAATGGCGGGAGCCAGACCCTCCAGTCCCCTTTAAATTTTTAATAAAATTTAAAATACATGCAAATGGATCAAGGGGAAACTAAAAATGGCAAAAAAACACAACAAAAAAAAAATTTTTCAAAATGGAACCGTTTATTAAAACTGTTTAAAAAAATGAGGAAAAACCCAAAAAATAATGACCCCTTTTAAAAATACAATTTGGGATCTGAAAGCTTTCATCGCTAATTTTATTGGGGAGATAAAAAATAACATGACGCAGCCTGGGGTTTGGTTTTTGGGGTTTGGGGGGTTTCGGGGGAACATAATAACCAAGAAATTTCCCGTTGCCACGGGAAAAATTTTTTCTATTTTACTTTTCCCCCCACGGGGCCCACTATAATCCCCCCCTTATTTTTATTTATTTAATTTATTTATTTATTTATTTTATTATTTTTTACCACAATGTTTAATAGTTTTTAGGATGTTTAACTGACCACAAGTTAATATTATCCTGTTTGAGACATACTGCTATGTGACATGAGATAATCATTTAGAATATCATTCTCGAACTTCTCAGCTTAATCCAGCTATGGTTATCTCTCAAAATGATAGACTGTGAACTGTTATATGATTGTTTATGTGGTATGTAATTTTGCACCCAGTTTTTATGTTGTTGTATATTGAAAAATGTTTTCAAATAAAAACAAGTAAAAAAAAAATGCCAATCACTGCACAAATACAGAAGTTTTACAAGAAAAATGTGTATGATGTTTGGCAGGATAAGTGTTTCGAACACTGTATGAACCCATACTCAACATACATTGAGTGACCATTGTATGTTGAAAATATTGTTTCCTGAGGTCACTGTAACTTGTATACACTTTTTTTGCAAAACAAAAAACACATGAATAAAGAATAAAGCCTGAAGAAAAAAAAAGCATGCAGGCTCTTTGACCTAAAAATGTAAAGTAGACATAGCCTTTAAAGGGGTTGTCTCACTACAAGGATTGCTGCTTTTTATGTTAAAGATCTTGCAAAAACAAGTTACTTTGCAATATATGTTCATTAACAGTGTCCTACCTATTCCTAGATATCCCCTCTTGTATGGGCAGCATCAGCTCCTCAGGTCACTATAGCTACAGACCTGTTCAATCTCTCCTGATAGGCTACCAGCACTGGTTGCTATATCTACAGACCTGGCTTCTACTGCAGCCTAGTGGAAGCCAGTAAACACGCCCCTGAATTCAAAATGAAGCCAAGTAAAACTTGCAATTTATTAGTTTAATTTACTTCTTATTCTGGGTTAAGGAGTCCAGAGGGCGATCTATCGATGACTGACAGATATCTCTGTATGTGCACTCAAACAGGAAAGCTGTCAGTCACTGATAACACCGCCCACTGGACTCCTTAATTCAGAATACACAGTAAATTAAATGAATGAACGACAAGTTCTGCTACATCTTTTCTTACAAAACTATATGTCAGTCAGCTGCTCTCTTTCTGCTCTACAACATACCACGAGCAGATCCGATGTTCAATGTAACAGGCTCTATTTGAGTTGGTTTAAGTAATGGCTTAGAGGGGTTGTCTCACTACATTGATTCGTCTTACCTCAGTACTTTTTTTCTTTTTTTTAATTTTGGGAAATTTCGGGGGCGTTTTTCCCCCGGGCTTCTACTGGGCTAAAATTTATAACCCCGGCCCTGTAGCTATACAACGAGCATTTTCACCCTATCAGGAAAATCAAACGGGTTTTGAACTATAGAAACCCACACTGGGCAGCCAATCAGGAAGATCAAAAGGGTTTCCTGTAGCTATAGAAAACCATGCGGCACCAAACTTTGAGAGATTGAACAGATCTTTTTTTAAAAAGCTATACCCAACCATTGGCAGGGAGCCAAACTTTGGGGGTTTTGAACTCTGTAGTTTTAGCGCCCGGGAACTGTTTCCGCCCATACAAAAGGGGAAAACCCCTAGGAATGGGTAGGGACAACTTTTAAAGGGGGAACCCCATATTGCAGTGACTTGTTTTTGAAAATTTTTAACAAAAAAAACAGCAATCCTTTTAAATTATACAACCATTTTAAATTTTCCCAAAATCCCACCAGAAACTCTGCTGTGATTTTTCCAAATTTACAACGATTGGGCCCCCCTAAGGGGTTTAAAGGGGGCTTTGGGGCCCCTTACTTCCCCTCCTTTTGGAAATGCTTTTAAACATCACCCCTAAAAATTTGAAACCCTCCCTCAAAATAAAGATTTAAATGTACTGTTTTTACTTTACTAGTGAGGGGGAAACCATCATAGGCAATAATAATTATTCATCTCCTAAAACCCAAAATTTTTAATAACCCCTTTAATTTTCTTCGCTGGAAAAAACCTTTGCTTGTTTGCCAAGAAAAAAAAAAATCAAAATTTCTAGTCAAAAAAATTTAAAAATGAAAAAGGGCAAATAATAACAAAAAACACAAACATCCATGTGCAACGTGTTTTGGAATATTACCCCTAAAAAACCCCCCCCCATTTTAAAACCACCCCTTTAATTTACCTGCTAAAAAATTCATAAGGGAGAAGAATGAACATCCCGTGTACTGGCAGCAAATTGCACACAGGTGCGGAGACCTATAAAAGTCCATTTAAAAAGAAAGAGCGCTCCCCAAAAGCAATAAATCGGGAACACAAAATGCCTGTAATCAGCATGTTCTGAGTTTTAATTTGAAAAAGGGGAATTTTAATGAAGCCCCTACTGTAAAAAATAAATCCCCGTATTGTTTAAAAAATTTTTTCCAGATTAAGAAAAAGGGTTCTCTTTCCCCAAATTCATTTAAATCCCTGAGGAACATATCAACAAAGTCAAATAGACAAAAGGTTTGGCACTATTTTTTCTTTAACCCCAAAAGGGGAACCCGGCTTTTTGTTTTTTGGGTGACCTTCGTTTTTCCCCCCCCCCGCCTTCTAAAAGCCATAATTTTTTTATTTTTCCACCTACATAACACACCGGGCTTTTATTTTGCAGGACAAGATGTACTTCAAAAGGTGTTATTTACTATACAAAAAATATACTGGGAAAAACCCCAAAAAAATTCCATTTGGGGCAAAATTTTTTAAAAAAAAAAAGTATTTTTTTTGCCATGTTTGCGGGGGTTTTTTCTTTTTCCCGGGGTTCAAGTTAAACGGTAAATTTAAAGTGTTATTTTTGTATTCTTTTTAGGGGTTTCGCATCTGGCAATACAAAAAAAGTAAAGGGTTTTTCCCTTTTTGTTTTGGGGACCTTTTTGAAAAAAATTTCCCAAAAAATTTTCAAATTTTTTAAATTTTCCCAAAGGGGGCCATTTTTTGCGACCCAAAAACTTTTTTTTACTAAACCAAAGGGGCGTCAGTGAGGGGGAAAATTTTTTTCGGGGTGAAATGTACTTCATCCCCTTTGCAGTTTTTGGGAAACATGCGACTTTTTTGATCCCTTTTTATTCCATTTTTTGGGTAAATAAAATGAAACCCAAAAAACGCAAATTTTGGGGTTTGGAATTTTTTTTTTCTTTTTACGGGTTTTAGCGCACCCGGGTAAAAGATGTTTTTATTTTTTTAAGATCGGACTTTTTTGGAAAGGCCCGGGGATACCCAAAATAATGTAAACTTTTTTATTTTTAAAGACCGTACCGATCATATGAAAATAGGAGATAAAGCTGACCCTGTGATATACAGGGTTTATATGAAAAAGGGAAAAGCTATATATTTCACAATGATACAAGGGAAAACTATTAAACCCCTGTATTTTTGACAATTAAGCAGGACTCCTTTTTTCTCCTAAGGATTTTGGTCAAATTTTTTTTTTCTCTTTTTTACCCCAGAAAAACCTTTCCCTAAAATCATACAACTTGCAAAATTTACCCAGTTAAGCTTCCTTTTTTTTCCCTTTTATCCTCCTTCCCCCCAGAGAGGGAAACATAAAAATAAACCCGACAGGTTCCCTGTAAAGTTCTTCTTTCATATCGATGATTGTAAAGATTTTCAAATCCCTGATGGCTTATTAAACATTTGCGGTCCAATATCAGATTGTGTTTTCTCCATATAGGGTTTTAAGAAAGAGGAAAGAAAACTGGGCTCTGGGGATCTATAGGGTTTTTATGTAGAGGGAGAAAAAGCGAGCTCTGTGATATATAAAAGGGGTTTTATGATAGAAAAGAACTTAAACTCTGTGAAATATAGGTTTTATGATATAGGAGAGAAGCTGACTCTGGATATATAGGGGGTTTTTTATGAAAAAAAGGAAGAAACTTTAGCAAAAGTGATATATAGGGTTAAAAATAAGGGGGGAGAACTGAGCTCTGTGAAATAAAAAGGGTTTTTAAAAATAGAGGAGAAAGGGGCAGAAACCTGTGGGGAAAAAAGGGTTATATTTAAAAGGGAGAGAAACTGAGCTCTGAGAAAATAAGGGTTTATATGAAAGAGGAAGGAGCTAGCTCTGAATAATTGGGTTATATGGGTAGAGGAGAAAAGCCGAGCTCGTGGGTATATAGGGTTAAAAGATAAAAAGGAGAGAATTTACTCTGTATATAAGGTATATGAAAGGAAGAAGTGAGCTCTGTGATATAAAAGGGTTATATGATAAGGAGAAATGAGCCTTATATAAAAGGGTATATGATAAGGAGAGAAGCTGAGCTCTTGATATATGGTTTTGATAGAGGAAGAAGCGAGCTAGTATATATAGGGTTATATGATAGAGGAGAGACTGAGCTTTTGGGGTATATGGGGTTAAAATAAATTTTTGGAAAGTACCTGTGTAAAAGGGGTTAATATAAAGAGAATGAGCTCTGTGTTTAAATGGGGTTAATAAAAGGGGGAAGAAGCTGAGCTCGGGTATATAGGTTATTATAGATGGGGAGAAGCTAGCTCGGGGATTAAGGGTTAATGATAGGGGGAGGATGGCTCTGTGAAAAGGGTTTATGAAAAGGGGAGGGGAAACGGGCCCTTTAATATATAGGGTATATGTAGGGGGAAAGGGGCTGAGCTCTGGATATATAGGGTTATATGAAGGGGGAGAGAAGCGAGCTTGTGATATATAGGTTATATGATAGAGGAGAAAGCTGATTTTTGGATAATAGGTTTATGATAGAGGAGAGACTGGCTTGGTAATGGGGGTTAATGATGGGGGGGGGGAGTGGGGTGGAAATTAAAGGGTTATATGATAGAGGAAGAAGCTGGCTTGTGAATATAGGGGTTATATAAGAGGGGAAAAGCTGAGCTTGTATATATAGGTTATAAAAATAGAGGAGAAAAGCTGAGCCTTTAATGGGGGTTATATAAAGAAGAGAATATTTGGGATATATAGGGTTAAGATAGGGGAAAGGGGACGAGCTCTGAAATAGGGTTAATAAGGGGAGAGAGCTGAGCTCTGGTTTTGGGGTTATATAAAGAGGAAAAAGCGAGCTCTGTAATAGGGGGTTATAGATAAGAGAGAAGCTGATCTGTGTATATGGGGTTAATATGATAGGGGGGGAAGCTGACTCTTATATATGGGTTATTTTGATAGGAGGGAGAGGAGCTCTGTGATTATAGGGTTATATAAATAAAGGGATGCTTTTAAAAACAAAATAAAAGGGGAAAAACGCCGGGAAGGGGAAATCCTATGGGGAAAAATTTAACCAATATTTTTTAAAAGCAAAGTGTGAGATTTTATGCTCACCTGCTCAGGTTGTACTTTGGACCGTACAACCTGTCTTATAAATGATAGCTCTGTCAGGATCTGTGCCGCTCCGATCTCCTCGGTCTTGGTCAGGAGAACTGCACTTCTACTTCACCGGTGAATATGAACAAATGTAGAAAGGGGGATAAGGAGATTCTATGTGGCGCTACAAACCCGTAGGAGAAAAAATCTCTTATAGATGCCTTTAAAAGGCTTTCTTTTTAAAAAGAGCGCAAAAAAAAAGGTTTAAATATAAAAAAAATATCATTTAAAAAAACCTATTTTAAAAAAAAAACATGCTAAGGGAGATGGCAAAAGCAATGAAACATATATAAAAAAAAAGAAAGCTACGCATTTCTGCAGCTCTCGTGGCCGGCTTCCTCAGGCAATGACGCCAATCTTGGGAACAAGCCTCCGAAAGTCACAGTGCAGATGGAGAGTCGGTCGTGCTTGTGCACAGCTCTTCATTCTGTTCTATGGGAGTTCGAGCAGAGCTGAATGCACCGCTTGGCTGTACTCGGCCCTCCCATAGAACAGAATGGAGGGTATGAGTATGTTCACGCAGCGTGTTGGATCCGTTTTTGGATCTGAAAAACGCACTAAAAAGCGCTGCGGAAATCGCATCCAAAATGTATCCAACACGAAGGTGCGTTTTTGGATGTTTTGGCTGCGGCAGAAACACATCATATAATATTAAATAGGGCGCCTGCTGCCTCTTTCGGACCAAGAATTGAACGGATCCGAAATACGCATCAGAAAGACGCATGTAAACACGCATTGACAATCACTTGTCTGAACGCAGATGCGTGTTTTACATTGAAAGCAATGTAAATCTCACTGCGCACTATTAGGGTATGTTCACACGGCTTATTTTGTAGCGTATTGCGCCGCATATTGCGCTTAATACGCGGCGAAACGTGCGCCGCAATTACGGTAATTCAAATTGTTAAATTGTTAGTGGCAAATACGCGGCGCTGACAATGCATGTCTATGGGGACCGGCGGGCCCCCCTCACCCCGCTTTGGCATTCCGCACGTAGTTCCAAAACATCCGGCATATTGCGGCGTGTACTATGACCGTGTGAACATAGCCCTAGATGCATGTTTGGGTCTGTTTAGGGTTCGAAACATGGAGCCAAATATGCAATTAAAAATGGATCCAAAAACAGTTCCAACATGCCGTGTGAACATACCCTAACTGCGCAAGCGCGGCCAGCTCTCCAGTCTGCGATGTGACTGTCATCCATCTTTTTTACTCATGGCAGAAACCCTTTAAAGGGGTTTTGCCACGATCTCATTTCATACCTCCTGCATCCAGCTCTTCAGCTCTGTGTGCTCAGAAAGGGGCATGTGTGATCTGTCTGAATTGCATATCATGTGACCCAGCAGGATGACATCACCAGGCCTTTCCACTCTCCAGTCAAAGAAAGGCCTGTTCACGTAAAGCATTGTGAGTAGCTGAGAGGTAAAGTTTTTGCCTCCAGGCACAAGGGTCCTAGGTTCAAATCCCTGCAGGAACCAAACATGTATTGTTTTTTGTTTTTTTTTCCTCTTTATCAATGCACAAACCTCATTGAGGTTTCTTTTTTTATTTATTTGCACTGTTTGACTAATTACTAAGGAGCACAGAGGACGGGAGTAGAATGACAGCACCTAGGGTTTGAACACTCAGTAGCTGCCTGAGAGGAGTAGTGATGTCTGAGCATGTGCGACCAGGAGTGAGAAGCTCTCAGCCCTGGTCGTATCCCCTGGAGATGAGCTGTAAACAATGGATCACTAAAAGAGCAGCTAAAACAAAAATGGTGCAGAATTTGTAATATTAATAAATGGTGAAAATGTTTGTTATTTAATTTGCAAGCTTCCCACATCAATTTTACTTTGTGGCAAAACCCCTTTAACGTTACAATGATAGCGTCAAGGTCACCTTCGGCTATAGGAAAAGCACATCTATGCTTTCATTTCATTTTTGTTGAATGAGCCAGCTGTCTGACCTTTCAGGTTCCTTGAAATGACTCCACGTAATCATACATTACTCCTTGGATGTGACATATGGATACTGCTCCCTTTGCTTTTACTGATATTAGCTGACGTCAAATTGCACAGTTAAATACTGCTAGTCTAAGCAATGTCTTCATGCTGCACAGCACATCTATAATATTGTAAGACACGCTGCAAGGAAGTAGGCTCTCTGCCAGCTGATGTCAAGTCAGTATTTATGCAGCTCTGGTTTTTTAAGGCAGAAAAAAAGAAGGGATTGTCTTACTATGGGTCTTAAAGGAGTATTGCTGGTTCAGCAAATGAATGACCCAAGGGTCCACATAAACCCAGCCTGGCTTAGCAGGTGCTACTATATACAAAGTGGGATTTACAGTATTTTAGATCTTCAGTTTTCAATGCTACCGATTTTCTCAAGGTTAGCTCTGTGACTGATACTGTTTAGTCACAATTGATTGGTTGAATTTGATACATCTTTTCCATATCTAGATTCGAATGCATTATGGAATTATAAAGAAGATTTTGAATAGCAAAAATTTTTGTGCAAAACATTATACAGGAGTCCCTCAACATATAATATTAATTGGTTCCTATACAACCATTGATAGTTGAAACCATAACTCTATGGAAAACTGGTGTTTGGTTACGAAGCTCCAAAATGTCACCAACATATTGCAAAATGAAGAACCAAGTCCTTCCATATAAGATTAGAAGGAGCTGCTAGAAGCTGGAAGTCACTTTCCATGTTGAGGACAAGAGGTCATGTACTTTATACACATTGTACCAGAAAAAAGAAAATGGTGCCTCCCCTGGTGCCCAAAGGTCTTGTAGTACCGCACTGTACTTTAGAGATGCACTACTGGACTGCCAATCACTGCATGCACCTCACTAATACATGTAAGAGCAGTACAGGCCATGTAGTACCACACTGTACTGTAGAGTGCTACTAGACCACCAATCACTATATGCACCTCAATAATATATGTAAGAGCAGTCCAGGATATGTAGTACCGCACTGTACTGTAGAGAGGTGCTATAGACCACCAATTACTGCATGCACCTCACTAATACATGTAAGAGCAGTACTGGATATGTAGTACCACACTGTACTGTAGAGAGGTGCTATAGACCACCAATCACTGCATGCACCTCACTAATACATGTAAGAGCAGTACAGAACATGTAGTACCACACTGTAATGTAGGGAGGTGCTTCTAGATCACCAATCCCTGCATGCACTGCACTAAAATAGATGGTTTACAGGTAAAATTTTCATAATTGGTTGGATCTTCCATCAATCACATCTGCCGCAAATCAACAGTGTCTGTAACATTGTATGGGAAGCGTGGCTTCAAGATACGATGTCCCAAGAAAGACCATTGTATGGTAAAAATATTATATCCTGGGGCCATTGTAACTTAAGGAACCCTTGTATTCCAAGAAATTCTAAAAAATAAGAACAGCTATTCCTGGTTATGTTGATGATCTAAATACCTACATACCTGTCAGTATATTGATTCTTTTTAACTTGTTTGTATATATAGAGTAAAGCATATGACTTTTTATTACTATCTGGATCATTATGTGATTTTCCTCTATCTACAGGTATTTGTCACTTGAAAACACCAGATTTGGAATGGAAGCAAACAAAGACATGCTACAAAGTACACAATAAAAAGCACTCATCATTTACAGCTGATAGAGATCTTTTGCTTCCACATAAATTTATTACCATGTCTGAATGTAAAGTGGTCTGTTCTGCTGAACCTCAGGCACAATCAGGAGACAATGACCAAATTAGCAAATATTTTAGAGGATATTCATCGATGGGATTCCTCCGAAAAGGTAAGAACAAAAGGAAGCAAAGTCGAAGCAATCTATGTACTAAACCCAAGGATTTAATGAAAGTGACAAGAAATCAGTAAACATAGTGGCAAAAAAAGGTGAAGTTCTTGGTTTGGAAGAAGTCTCTAATGAGTTTACTTGTACCTCATCGATTATGGAAACCTACCACCTAAATACTAATAAAGAGGCAAAATTCAGCTTCCGGAAACTAGAGGATGGCACTTTTGCCTTAGAAACCAAAAGTTCAAGTGAGCCAGATAAGAGTGAGTCTGGACTATTAAAGAGGTCCACAAAGACGCGCCACAAAAAAGGGCGTAATTCTCACAAGCCATTAAAAATCTGCTTCAAAAAAAGAAGCAAAGCTGCTCGAAGGTCTTCAGACTCGAATGACGAGTACAGATCAGATCATAAAACATTAACGGGCTCGACTTCAGAGGACATCAGTTGTACAGTGGACAACCTCGACGAAGGTTCAGAACCAGATCAGACGAAAAGAAAAACCTGGGCGACTTTAAAAAGTCTGGTAACTCGAAGGCGAAAGCTACGTTCCTCAGTAAAAAGACAATCTCAGATGAGTGGAAGACACCTTGAAACCAACACAGGCAACGCTTCCATTCAAAGGATTTCAAAGAAGAAAAGTTTCTCCAATATGAAGATCCCATGCATGAACTTTTCGAGAGGGAAAAGGTCTGCGAATATCCCACTACCTTCTGAAGACACCCTCTGTACAATAAAATCATCAGATTCCAGTGGAACAGATTCGGGACTCGATTGTGATAGAAGCGACAAGGCTTTGGCCGCTAAGTATAAACTTCAAAAGTCTTTGGATATAGAAAATGGCAAAATCGGTAAGAATCTGGTTGATGGTTTACAGACAGACATAGACTCAAAGTCAGAAGACACAGATAAAATTTGTAAGCTGTCAAGTAGGGATTTCAAAAGTATACAAAATATCCCAAAAACTAATAAACCTAAATTAAGCGAGAACTTGTCCATAAGAGATGATGATGTCCGACCTACGACTGAATTACAAACAAAGAACAGTGAAGATTCCTTCAGAGACTTTGAAGATGACTTTGAAGTCCCTTTGATGAGTGGCATCTCCATCAAAGTTGACACACCTTCAGACGTGCATGAAATGCTACTCATATCTACAGCCGCTTCTCTTGTCAACAAAGTTATCGAGTCATCCGTTCAAAAGTTGATTGAAGAGGAAACTTTCCTTAATCATGTTCCGGTAAAGGAATCTGAAAGATTCTACATTTGAGGGGGGAAAAAAAACATCTTCACAATGGTGTCAAATTCTGTGCCTTTAAAAGTACTCAAAAGTCATCATGGAGTCACTAAAACTCCAAAGAATCAGAAGGTTCAACGCCATTTAGAGTCAATGGAGTCTATCTCGATGGATTTGAAAGTGGATGCAGCATAGCTGTCGTGGCTCCAGTATATTGTTATTGTTTTACTATATATTGTTTTTATTTCTTTTATTAAATTTTTTTATTTAAGTAAAATTTTAAAAGGTTAATATAAATTGTAATATGTATTATTTATAATATTTGTGCTTATTAAATTATAACACTGCAACTTACCCCGCAACCCAAATCAGTAAAATAAACTCAGTCTATGTTCACACGGCTTAACTTCGGGACGTAATTACGCCCCGCAATTACGCCGTGTGTCCGGGGGCGTAGCGGGGGAGGGAGACATAGACATTCATTACCAGTGATGCGTATACGCCGCTGGTAATTCCCATGTCACTTATCTCCCCCTCGGCGTATTCGCCGAGCAGGGAGAGGAGACATAATCCATAGTTCTCTATGAGAACTGTGGATTACCGTAATGACTGGGCCGTTTTCAGCCCGGAATGTGCGCTCTCCTGAGCGTAATTACTGACCGAAATACGGCCCATTTTAAGCCGTGTGAACATGGCCTCATAGGCATTGATCCTTCATTAGGAGAACAGATGTGGTATCTATCATCTTTTGCAATATGTTCTCCTATGTTTTGCTTTTAGTTTGCACTTGCAATATGTTCCCTAATCATGCCACTGAATACCCCATAGAGCAAGTAAATACAGAGTATTCCCCAGAATTGGAGGCAGCACTTGAATTTTTAGAATTAGTCCTTGGATCCATAGAGTTTTTTTTGAACACGGTGCTGTATCACCTATATCATAAGTGAACATATAGGGCGACATTTATGAACAGGGCTGCGCCAGAAATCTGGTGTCTTTTCAGCCCGACAACTAGCGCAGCCCCATTCGCTAGATTTTGACATCACCCGTACATCAGTATAAGAGGCATTACAGAGCGACCGCGACACTTTGATTGCGCTTGATTTCGGGGGGCATGCGGGAAGCGCGGGGCACTAGAACCTTACGAAGCTATAGATTTATAGCTTCAGTACGGCAATCCTAGGCACATTACTGCTGAGACAGGCAAACCACTTTCAAAGTGATTTACCTGAGCCAGAAGTGTCATTCTTAATATAAGCCCCATTTATGCCGGGAGGTTTTGGCGCTTATACTATAATGTACATGAAAATTGGCGTCTAAATGCCAAAAATCATACATGTTGCCCATAATGAACATATTATTTCATGTGACCTGCATAGATCACTATTAGTTGATTTACTGCAATCACAAAGCAATCATGTCATGTAAGCTTGTCATAAGTCTTAAAGGGATGTTTCCATCTCAGATATTTATGACATATCGTTAGCATAAGCCATAAATGTGTGATAGGTCTCACCTCTGGAACCTGCACCTCTCTTGAGAACAGGCCTCCGAAAATCTCCATGCAGAGCAAGGAGGAGGTAGCGCTTGCGTGATACCATCCACACTGTTCTATGGAAGTTCTGAGTGCAGTCAAGCAGTATGCTCAGAACTCCCATTGAAATGAATAGAGAGCGTGGCGCAAGCACAACCTCTACTCTTTTGTGCACCAAGGGCGACATGTATGTATGGGGCTGCACCAGAAGTCTGGCATCCTTTCAGACCCAAAACTGCCGCATGCCCTGTTCTCTAGATTTATGATCAGGCGCAGTCCAAAATTAGGCGCATTATCAGACACTTTGTAATGGGTGTTCTGGAGGCGTGTTGCACCACAACTGTTTGATTCTACACATTTATGATGGAAGGAAGGCAAAACTGGACGCATTACTGCTGGAACAGGCAGACCAAGTTAAAAGTGGTTGACATTTTGGAGCTGGAATGCGCTAAATCTATGACCCGCAGTAGAACAGGTTCATAAATTCAGGCGCATTCTACGCTACTAATGCGCACAATAAAATTATCGTCAGGGCGCTAAGATATATACATGTCGCCCCAATATTCTTGGGGGCCCATTTGATATGCCATAAACGTCCGAGCTAGGAACACCTCTTTAAGATGTCCATACATGGAAGACCAATTGTGGCAGAGCCTGTCAACTATCTAATGTGCATGAGGGTGTACTGCCCCTATTCCAACAGATGATAATAAGGAACAGAAGGATTGAATTACAACAATTAATGGTTTTGCTCTTAAGGGATATAAGCCACTACCAAAGGTGTTCAGCAGCAGCTTACTTAATGACAACACATGCACGCTTGTTCAAACTGAGCGTGCATATGTTTGTTAAAAATGTCTGTTGGGACAACAGCTGTTGTAAATGTATGGTCAACTTTACACTTGCCACAGGGACTGGGTAAAATTGAAAACTAAGTGCTACTGAGTATATTGATGACTGTTTACGCTAGGGGTCATGCCTTCTGTTTTTAACATCCAATTTGTAATGGATCCAAATGGACCTAATTTACAAAAGGACTGTTCAGTTACTGGTAAGAATAGTGTCCTACAATACTCCCCTTAAATATACTAACCCCAACCAAGCCCCTGACTGAACTCCCAAATGAAAGTCTGTTCTGTTTGATGTTAGGTTTTTATGAGGAACGCAGTTTCATTATAAATGCTTACAATTTTAGTGAAATTTATTGCTGCTTTTCGATTCGCATCACTGAAGAGGTCATGAGTATAAGAACTATAGTGTTGCCAGGAAAGTAATAATTAGGCCAAGCAAAAATACAAAGCAAAGAAGCAAAGAGTGCTTGTATTTTTAGAGAATTACAGACCCAGAACACTAATTGGAAAACATGTTGCTGTGAAAAAAATCATGCTTTTGTACAGCTTTGTAGCAATCAATGCCCTGGATTGAGGGTCACTGTTAGAGGCTTTGTTTGTTTACATTATCTGGGTAAAGACCACTATTGTCATTGTCATGACAATTTTTCCAGGAGGAAAGGTGGGGGGCTTGAGGATAATTAAAGGGGTTGGGTACATGCTGACTTAACACTTCAGATATCTATTCCATGGGCTGTGTGGTTGTTATTTATGCTTCAGCTCTATTCCAGGCATGGGGTAGTAGTAATACAGTTCGCAACGCCTTGGACAAAAAGTGGCGCTGTTTCTGGAGGAAAGGAGCAATGTTTTCCTAATCTCATACAACTCCTTTAAATAAAAAGATGAAGTTGAAGTTTTATTCAGATGGGACAACAAATCAGTATTGTTTTATAATTGTTTAATTAAGAGAATAGATGGAGCGTCCCAGTTACACCTGGTTCACATCTGCGTTCTGTTTAAAGCTTCTGTCTCAGATCTCATAAAAAATGTCATGCAGCGCTAATTTGTCCATTAAAGTGAAGAACACCACAATGGAAACCCAATGGACCCCACAACAGAAACCCAATAGACTCCATTGTAGTTAAAGGGGTTTTTCGCTGCTTGTTTACGGAGCCACAGCCAGCTTAGACCTCACATTCGTCTGATTCAAGGGCTGTGGCGCATCGTGTATGGCAGTGATTGGCATGTCAGCTCTGCTATTTAATATCGTTGACATGATGTGTAGTATGATTTAGAATCGTAGTGCACAAGGCTACAGGTGATATAAGGTTTTAAAATAGTCATTATTTTAGGTAAAGGAAGTTCTGTGTAGAGAGAAGACCCAGAGGGAGTGATCGTCGTAGTCGGATGGACTGATCGGCAGCTGGATCCATCAGGTAAGTAGAAGAGCTGAGATGGTGTCTCCAGTAACTAGAGACACTTGTGGACACTAGCAGTAGATAAAATCTTTGTTGTCTCCTGAACAATGCAAAATCAAAACAGCAATGTATTTGTTAATAGTCTTCATTTATGTTTCCTTACATGTTAAAAGCCCTTTAATGGAGTCTGTTGGCTGTGTTTGCGTTTTGGTCTTCATTACATAAAATGGAGTCGGTACCTCTGTGATGGAGCTCACGAACGGCACTTTGATTGCAGATGTGAACTGGGTTTTTCTGTAGAAAAATTCCTTATATGTAAAAAATTGTCCTAAAGTATCCGATTCTATTAACTAGCTATACAACTATGGAGGCTTAGAAGAACAATAAACCTTAATCCTAGTGACTAAAAATTTTATTTTTAATTAGGATCCATTTTTACACAATAAGTTGACCTTGGCTAACGTTTACCACTGTATGGCGGTACATGATAACATCGAGTTGGGAGACTGGGTACTTGAAGCAATTGTTTTTTTTTATTTTGTTTGAATAAAGATGTATTACTATAAGTGTTTGTGGTATCGGCATATTATTATTACTAAAGCTAAGAGTACAGGCTTTGGTTTCGCCCTGCAATATAGAGCAAAGCATATGTGACACATAGGTTCTAGTTTAGTTCTATTGAGGTCTAATGGTCGACCGTGGCTCCGTCACCCTATCCGCCGGGGTACGTTTTTTCATTGGTTAGATTCAATGGATACTGAGTGTAGAGATTAATATAAAATGTGAACTGCGGTCTTATTGTTTAACAGTGCTAGCAGTTTATATTTTACATTTATTCCTGTTTAAAATAACACTTTATTCAGCAGTGAAATATTTTTCTAAAAATTATTCATGAAAAACTTTATCTTTCCATACTTTTATGTCTAGAAATTCACAACTTTAGACACTCATAGGGATGCATTGTATGGTGCTTATGGCACCTCAGACGCCAAATTTTATTGAGCACAATGTAGAGAGGGCACACGTGCCTGTATCTATGAACTAGTTTATGCGGGTATAGATTTGGAGCTTTCGAGATGACAAAGCGATCATTCTGGCTCAGTAACCCTTTTAATGTGCTCTATCTTGTTCTAAGCAGCAACGCGCTGATTTTCATTACATGACATCTAAAAATGGTGTAGCTTCGTACAGTGTTGTAGTGCGCTCAGCTACAGAAACAAAGCCCCACCGGATAGCTCTCAGGCGCATACAAAAGTGCGCGGGTGGTTTGTAAGTGTGCTAATTTTAGGAGTGCATCGTGTTCAGAATTCAGTAGCGTAGTTCTCGGGTGAAAGAAAGGCGTTCAGACTTCTGGCGCAGCCCCGTACATACATGTCGCCCATATTATTATGAAGTGCTGCATTTTTAACAAGTCGGTCACTAGAGGCAGAAATAATCTATTCTACTACCTGCTTGAGTAATGTAAGCATTCTCACCGTTTACGCTTAAAGTAATAGATCTGCTATTTATCCACCTTATTATCACTTACTATGCTAGAAGGTTTAATCTCGATTGGACATGTCCATTGTGCTGCCTGAGCCAAGATAGGCAGTTTTCACGCAGATAAAAGCATGGATTAGCTACTATCTTTCTTATGTGGGAGTCTCACGAGTTAAGACAGTGAACAAATAATATCCTCTCGATATCACTTTTCATTGGGAGTGAATAAGTATCGATGGTTTAAATACGCATACTCTGTTTAGCCTATTTACCTTTTTAAGAGCCATCATGCGGTGTGTTATGATAATAGTAATTGGTTGTACAGTGGCCATCCAATACCACTATAATTTTTTACATAGTAAATGACAGGCACATGTTGAGCTATTAACCTGAGCCTTCTTCACTTTATTTTTTTTATAACTTGTTGTTATTGCAAAGCTTTCAAGATAAGAAAATCAAACAAGGATCGAAAGGATTGGGCGGAGGGGGGTGAGTAAGAAGGGTAATTGTGTAGAGAGGGAGAAAAAAGAATGGACAAGTATAAGAATAATCATACAATGTCCTTGGTTAACGGGAGCAAGGCTGGGTGGAGTCCACACAATAGTAGTCGCACAAGGAAAAACTCGCAATCACTGTCTTACTCCAGAGGAGCCAAGGTCCATAGTTGTTAGTAAAAAGAAATCACATTTTCATTGGTTACTTCATTAAAATTAGCAATAAATATTCTTAGTCGTTGGTCATAGACAGCACCAAAAAAACATCAATGGTACATGATTGTAGAGGTTAGTCGTAAAGGACCTGACGCGTTTCGGAATGGGTTATAATCGTAGTCTTTAGGTTCACCGCAAAAAGGACTTACAAGACCCGTAATTGTATGGATCAAGCCCACAAGTGACCATGTGACTATGAGTGATAAAGTGCTTTTTGAGTTGCGTTATGTAGTCCTTGAAGCTAAAGGGTTATGTCTTTAATAGTTTCTCAGTAGTTCAATATAGCTATGTGGAGGCTGCAACAGGAATGCTTAGAGAAGGGGCCACAAAGGAGTACATGATATTCCTCCGGAAACGTTGCTCACAGGCGGTGTGGCTGTGTTGTGCTACTCTTCGCCCGGTGTCTTGCTTTCTTCCAGTATAGGATGCTTCGGGATTGGATGACGCGCCCCAGTTGCCGCGTCAAGAAACTTGAGTATACCACTACCTTATCCATTATGTGATTTTTTTAGACTTTGGAAGTGTTACATTTATACACAGAAGAAATTGTTTGAATAAAAGCACATATTTATACCGTACCCCATCAGGCTTATGGTGCAACCTCTTTAACAGAGCAATGCAGAGTTCTGCTTCAGAGAGGATGCAAAATTTTCATGTGGAATGCAAGTATTTACTGAAACAAACATGGCAGGAGAGCTGACCAATCCCTTTAATAAGGGGTTTTTGTTCACTACAAGGGATTTGCTAGCTTTTTATGTTAAAGATCTTGCAAAAAACATAAGTACACTTTTGCAATATATGTACCATTAACAGGGTCCTACTCCTTATCCTAGTTATATCAGCTCTTGTATGGTCTGATCCTTAGTTCCTCAGGTCACTATGCTACAGACCGTGTTTGATTCTCTTTCCTGATTAGGCTGTCACTAGTGGCTACAGTACCGGCTTCTATTGCAAGCCTAGTATAAAGCCCAGTAAACCATGCCCTTTAATTCAAGTGAAACACGAAGAAACAGGACTGAGTTTAAGATGACATCAATGTGTTGAGACAACCACTTTGAAAACTCACAATTAGATGAATTTTCTCCATTATTTTCTTGCCAGTCTCTGTTTGTCATATTGGCAAATCCCACAGCATCCTCAGTACTGGAAATAAATATTAGAATATTATAACATTATAATAGGCAACAGGCGTGTGAAGAGTAATTGCTTTGCTTACCCTTTACTTCAGTACATTTCTGTTTTAAATGGAAATCCGCTCTTGTGTGAAGTGCCGTAAATGTTATTCTGAAGAACACTAGCTGACACAGGTTTATAAAAGTCTCCCGCTTGTCAGTAGAACAATGAATTTATCAAATGTCTACAAAGACCAATGTTCAAGTCACTAAAATATGCTCCAAAAATCGACCGCATTGTCATGTAAATGATGAGCATACGAGTCACAATCTGCTCTGTCACGGGAAGAATGACATTTCTGAATGGTTTCTAGAATGCCAAAAGAAAGACCTTGGGCACATTTATCAGGAGTGGTGTAAGCCAGTGGTCTGCAAACTGCAGCCCTCCAGCTGTTGGGAAACTACAACTCCCGTTATACATTTATATAATTTTATATCAGTGGGCATTTATGGGGAGTTGTAGTTTCCCAACAGCTGGATGCAGTATGCAGACCACTGGTGTAAGCGCAACTCGCTACAACGGCAAAATAGTTTCAGATCTTATGAAAACAGGATAAAAAATGGCGCACATTATAAATGTGTCTTGAAGGGGTTTTATCACGAGGGAAAACTGAAGTGGGAAGGTTAGTTTTGGTAGAACAAACATTTCCCTCATATACCTATTCAAATTATGCACCGCTTGCCTGAAATTCATTCCTTCGTGTATCCAAAGTACAGCTTGTAGCTAGGGGATCCAACTAGTACGGCTAGATATGCAGCACCGATCGCGCTTGTGGAGTAACGATCTCCGTCAGGCTTCTCGGGATAGCACCTGATAGCACATGCCCGGTAGACTTTGCTCATTTTTTAAATTAAAGATCTGTGGTTCTTACATGTACACTTACCAATGTGTGGGAACAGGAGTGCAGAGCTCTGAATGCTATTGATACAATTTTCCTCTAAGAATTATTCTGCATCAGGAGCACACATGTCAAGGCAAGCGGCGCGGTGATGTCACGATGCAGGGGTTGCGTCCTGTGCAACTGGGGAAAGATTTACACGCCCGTTGCTGAAGAGCTTGAAGCCTGAAGAGAAGACAAAAAAGGCTGCTGATGAGAAGGTGGGAACCCTTTAATGTTTTGCAGTGTTAAGGTGGTTGTCCCATTTCAGATACTGATTATGCCATCAATGTCTGATAATCCTCTGGGACCTGCAATTAACACAAGAACAAGCCCCGAAACCTCTATGTTTTGAAGGATTCTCCCACTGAAATCAAAGCGAGTTCTGAGTACAGCCGAGTGGCGTGAAATGTGACAACCCCTTTAAGGAGGCCTCATTTTTCAAGATGAACTTGACTGGTGTGAGGGAACCTCTTGCTGTAATTATTTTAAGATATGGAAAAACTTGATGGGACCCTCAGAGCCACCAGAAACCAACGAATAGCTTAAGTACCTATCGCTTTGTAACTTATTAGGTGCATCAGTGATGGGGAACCCCATGAACAACGTAGTAGATTGGATAGGTGCTTACCTTTGGGTGCCCCTAAAAGAAGAAAAGCCACAGTGCCCCAAATGTAACAATTAGCCACTAAGGGCGACATGTCCCAACACGCCAATGCCAGTTTTTTGTTCTATTTTGCAGCAAACCAACTTTTTACACCATTTTCTTGTTGTAAATGGACTGTCGTACACCAAAACTAGGCGCATTATACGCCGGGAACGTCACTTTGTAATGCGCCTAAATATGGGGCGCCTTACATATGTTCTGCGACCCTGTCGGGCAATGCGCCTCGATAGACTCATACCATATACTACCAATGATATGCTATGTGCCGAGTGTTGAGCAATGCCCCCTTTTTTGATACAATGCCCCCTTTTTTGATGCAATGCCCCCTTTTTTGATAGGATGTGCTATTTTAGGCGCCTTAAGTAATCTATGCAAGGTATACCTTACGCTAATTTTTAGAAAGTATCGGACTTTCAGGCGCACTTTACACTGATTTAATGCGCCTAAAACTGCCATGGATACGCCACTTTACGGACATGTCGCCCTAAATCTATAAATACCAGCCATCGTGCCCACAAATAAACCAGGAATAATGTCTCAAAGTGCCACTAACAAATAAAGTTCCTTAATGCCAGCATCATTGTCTCTTAAAAGACAGACCAACCACTATGTTTTTTACTGTTTTTCGAAGTTCATTTGCTTACATAGAAAAAAAAAGTCTACAAAAATGTAGAGCTGCTGACAAATACTTAAAAGGGTTATCCACCCTTCACGAAAAACACAAATGCCAGCGGATGTGCTAAACTTTACAAATAGCAGTAAAGCGCTGACAAATTCTCCATCTATTGTTTAATAGGGCACAGCACGTAACCATTGTAATCAATCAGTGATCTTAGCAGTCACGTGCTGTACTATTAGTATTGCAAGCAATGGGAGCCATGATGCCAATAGTGCAGCACATGACTGCTTAGCCTGCTGACGGTTACATCCCGGCCTCTAGTTAACAAAGTACAGCGCACCCGGCTGAGCTTCTTTGGGACCTGCATCCACCTCAAGAATTGGCCCCTGAAAGTCTCCCTGCAGAATGGTGAGGAGGTCGCGCTTGCATAGTACTCTTCTTTCATTGCAGCGGGAGCTCCGAGTACCAGCAAGCACATTGCTATACTCATAGGATAGAATGGAGAGTTCCAGACATGTACAACCCCCTCTCTATCCTGCTTCCATTCTTGAGATAGGTGCGAGTTCGAGAAGAGAGACAGGCACGAACCAGACATTAATGGAAAATTCTAACAATTTCTAAAATGAGAGCAGCGCTTAAAAGAGAAGCAAAAAATCACACCCAACAACTTGAGACCTAGGGGGACATGTCCCATTAGGGCTACGCCATATTTTTTAATGTATTTTGCACCAAAAAACTGTTGGCGCCCCATTCTCTATATAAATGACTGCCGTACACCAAAACTAGGTGCATTATAGACAAGGCACGACACATTTGAATGCACCTATAGTAGGTGCATAAGATATGCTAGCAATGATATGCTTTGCGCCTACATTATGTAATGCGCCTAGATTAGATGCATCAATTCTGCTATTCAAGGCATACCACATGGCAGATTTTTGAAAGGTTCATTCATTCAGGCGCACTATACACCAATGCGCCATAAAACTGGTATGGCAGCCAGAGGCGTAACTTAAAGCCTCTGGGCCCTAGTGCAAAAATTTAATTGGGCCCCCCCCCCCCTCACCAGCTACCATGTGCCACTTAAAATTCTGGTGTCTCCTTATGTGGCAGGAGGGCTTTTGGCCCCCTCAGGCTGCAGGGCAAAGTAGCGACTGCTACCTCTGCACCCCCTATAGCTACACCCCTGGTGGCAGTGCCTCTTTTTTGACACTCATAGAGTTTATTCAGCCAACTGGGAAAGTAGTTTTTTTTTTTTTTTTTTTAAGTGCCAAGAACATCTTTTACATGGATAACAATGTAGCTAAGCAGACAGAACTATTTTACTGCAAGAATAAGGATACAAACAGAATATAGAAGAGCATCATTAGATATAGTGCATGGGACATGTTTATTACAAGTATGCAAGTATGGATGAGTGATATCACTGATGTAACTGTATACAACGTACATGTTGCTATATTAGGCAAGTAGTGATATGACTCACATGAAATATAACAGAACGCTGTACTGTCAGCGGCATAAAATCTTATGTTACATATTTAGGCAATGACTCATTCTGGAAGGAATCTATTTATTGCAGTAATAAATGTGTCCTGCGAAAGCTAAATAGATAAATAAAAAGTTGAAATATTGGGTATATGCCCAGTCACTCAATGCCAACATCAATTAAACATTGCATATGTCATTTCTACAGAGAAGATCTACAGTACGAGTGTTTAGAAAAGAGCAATCCCTTATTCCACTGCAGTCCCATGATGGGGGTGGCTATTATTTCTTAGAGGCCTTCATTTTACATTGATATTCATTCAGGAAGGGATGTACGAGCAAATACCAAGGCTGGAAAAGCACAAATGCCCAAACTGTGAACATTTTGGTTTGCAATCTTTTACACAAGTGGTAACAACACTCTTTTACATTTAAGGGGTGTTCCCACTGTAGACTTTGATGATATTTTAATAGGATATGCAATTAAATTGTGATAAATTGCAGGTCCCATCTCTGGGACTCGCATCTATTTTGGAAATGTGCCCCAAGTGTCGTGCTCAGAATGTAAAGCCGGTCGCGCTTACGCACAACACTATATTCTGTTCTATGGGAGTTCTGAATACAACTGAACACATCGCTCACCTGTACTCACAACTTCCATAAGTAAGAGTATGAATGGATCTCCATTCTGAACCTACATTTTCGGGGCCAGTTCCAAATATAGGTGCAGATCCCAGAGGTGGGATCCGCACCTATATACATATCCTATCGATATGCCATCAAACTCTATGGTGGGAACACCCCTTTGAAGCTGTGGCTCCAAGCCAAAAGCAGTCCTACTAAACTGACATGTATGATTTCTATAATGTCCACCTTGGCATTGTATATTTGTATACTCTTTTCTTCACCATGCAGATAACCTTGGCTTCTACAGTCTCAATTAGCTAGGGTTAAAAAAAAATATATAATCGTATTATGGTCTGTTATCATAGTGAAGCAATTTGCTAGATCACTCATCAGGATATGAAATTCCAGGTGCTCATTTCTAGGTTGGGTGATCTATTGTGTATGGACGGCTTAGAGGGAACTCACCATTAGAAATTAACAAATTTTTTTGTGGTAATTTTTAATATATTTGGGTTGTCTCATGATATTTCATGTCTAGGACATATAAGGTGACATGTAAGCACGTTGGCGGTGACAGCCCAGTTCTAGATCGCTTTAAGGCAGTGTAGAATCCAACAGAATTTATGAACCTGTTCTTCTGCAAGTCATACTGTCACGTACACACTCACCAGCACGTGACTGGGGGCCACTGTAATGGGGTAGATTTATCTCCACTTGCGCTCACCTCTCACTCAGGTTGCGAATCAAGCATAAATCGCACCACAAGACAGCTCCAGCACCCCCAAAGTTATCGGCTGCCACCACCTTCCTTCACTAATCAAAAGGGATCAGCCGGAAGGAATCTGATTCCTAACATATATTCTAAAGCAATAAAAATGCTTACGGGGTCCCTCATGCTCCCCGCGCTAAAAAAAAAAAACCCCCTTCAAGGAAAGGATTGGCAAAAAAAACTCAGAATTAATGGTAACTTTAATACGAGCGATTTCAATGCTTACATAAAAAAAATACACTAACAACAACTATGACAAGCATCAATAAGTTATAAAAATAAAAAGGGAGAAAACTAGAAAGAATCACTTACAATGTTTCGTTTTCAAGCCAAGGGGGGTTTCTGGTAAAGGAGAATAACACAGCAAATCAAAAAGAACCCCAGGTATGAACAAGATTTGAGTGGGGATTGGTTTTATAGGCCCCAAAACTCTGTCCAGGTTTCCCCTCCTCCTCATATTTGCTACTCTTTTAGGGCAAAATTTATATTGAGGTGGGTGGATTTTGGGTTTTTGTCTTATGGGGGGTTGCTTAATTCCTCACTAGTGGCAATCAGGGGACGCCTTTGTGAGGACAGATCAATGCCTCTGCACTGTTATCCTAATGTTTTATGGTTGGGGGGTCATAGTAGGCCTTCCATCAGGTTTCCTTGACATATTGCTTTCACAATTTTGGGAAAATAAAAGAAAAAAACCCCCATGTTATCAAAACATTTGAGTTTTAGAACATAAAAGGTGGGTGGAATCTCAGCCAAATGCTACAATTCCCTTCCCACGGGGGGGGGGGGGGGGGGGGTATCTGTTCCCCAGGGATTGTGATCACACCTAGAAATGGTTTAATAAAAAAATCAGAATACTTTTAAAAATTTTCAGCGTACTACATTACATCCCTACATTACCCTCCCCCCTTTTGAGGGGGGCTGGGGGAGAGGCTCCCGCCATTCCTGAGCCCACCTCCGCCCCCTACTCCCCTGGGGAAGGACCTTCGCATTCCCATGCTCATGCCCTTTCGTATCTGAACTTCAGATATCGGGTGTTGGGAGAAACCCCCGCTGGGCGGGTACATATCACACATTAATGTGGGGGACACATCACCTCTATGAGGGGTCTAAGTCTTCCCCACTTCAACCCCGGGGAATAACCTTGGCAAAGATTATCCACGTTTGGGCTTGGATAAAACAGTTTGGAAGGGGTTTCCCATTAACTTCAGGGGGTTGGTACACCAAGGGCAGGCGGGAACAACAAAAACGGGTTTGGGATACACCCCTACTATTAAAAAAACAGTCGACATCATCATTGGGCTAGGCACATCCACGAGCTGTTGGTATCATGGGAAACAGACTCGGGAGGGCCCACCCCCCACATCCCCATCTGGGTAACCCTCGGCTTGATCTTTTTATTGTCTAAACGTTGCGATAACCCTCAGGCTTGGTCTTGTTTGGTCCACAAAAAGTCTGAGATACGCCCTGGGTTGGATAAATCTTATTGTTATAACGTTGGATCGCCCCGGCTTGGATAAATCTTATTGTCCACAACGTCCGATCATCTGGCAAGCTTATTTTAAAGGGGCACCCATATTACGGGCTGGGATATGTCAGCTTATGTATATAGAAATTTTTTTGTCAGCTCACCAATGTGAGGATCTTAAAGTCCTTTGTGTTTCAATTTTTCATAGCACGGGACTCCCGTCAACTACTAGGAGGAAAAAAGGAAACAATTTTGAAGCGATTTATCCAGTTGCTTAAATGTAGCGAAAATTAGATGGCTTGAGCTACTTTTTAAAACATAGGAAATTTTTTCAAACTTCATTAAACATAGTGTTATAGGTAGGGGGATGCGATCAATACCGAGCATCCCTAATAAAAACTATGTTAGTCAAAAAACGCACGTGGAAACCGCATCCCGGGTTTTGTATCGCAACCCCCCCTATCGATCCCTTTTTTTTTAAATGGAAATGTCGCAAAGTTCATAAAAGTTCCGGAGTATCTGTGGGGGGGGGATACATCGGGGCCCCAACACAGCTGTAGGTAAATTGATGTCTGTCCCAACCAGCTAGATCCCGTAACATCCGCCAAAACAGGCTGAGATACCGCAGGCCTCAAAATAGGCTGTGATCATCCACGGTTTAGTAATCGGTCACAGCAAGTTCACAAAACATAGTACAAGACTTTTCCCTCCTAGGTGTGGGGGGTCCTTGATAGGAGGAGGGGTGAATAGGGTTTGTCCCTGTTATCCCAGGGGGGTTTCGGGCCACACATCAGGGGCTGCTAATCGGGTCCCAATTCTTTGATCGGGTTTTGGGGCTCCCTTTTCCCCCATGCCTCCTGATTATCGACTCCGCGGGGGCGGGCTTTTTGGGCCTGGCACTCCCTGCCTGTGATCTAAAGGGAAACTGTGAGAGCTGTGGACTGCAGCAGAAGGGGGGTTAGGGGGGCGCGACTCTTCCACATCACTTAAATTTGATAAAAGCAGGGGATTTCCCCTTGGGCTGATCACCCCGACACACAAAGCTGAGGCTTGCAGGCATCCGACTATGGGTCACGGTTGTGACAAAAGGACAGTCTTTTTTGCACATTACACATTCGGGGCATCATTCAAGGTATATCCACTTTCAATTTCCCTTACCTCGGGGGTTTTTCCCCAAAGTTTACTTACGCTACCTCCGCCTTTGCTTTTCCTTTACAGAAAAAGGTTGTAAGTAACAGGGTGGGACAGTAGAAATGTGTCTAATGAAAGTCCCATATGCTTTGATTAGATTAGCTGGTCCCCCTTGCATTTACATTTTCCCCTACCCATAGGATGGGGGGGTGAGCAAAAGGGAGGAGAGAAGGCTTTCTTCTGAGGTCATCTACGGCCTTTGTAGAGCGAATACCACAAGTCTGGCTTAGGCCCCACCTTTACCCGGGCGGGTTGTTCTTCTAGGTCTGAGGCCACCTTAAAGAAAAAAAGAAAAAAACCGGGCTTAACATTTTCGTCCCCAAGAAATACCCATCCATCCCCTCCCGCCCCGTCCCAATCTACTCTCACCCCCTTGCCCGCGACAGAGGAAGAATTTCCCAGGCTTTCCTGCTGCACGCCCCCCCCACTGCTCTACTGACCCCATTCCTCCCACCTGTCCAGCTATTTTCCCCAGCTGTCCTCTCTTCACTTAATGCTACTGTAACCTCTCTTCTCCACTCGGATCTTTCCCATCTTCCTTAAAAACACCCTTTATTAACCCCTTTACAAAAAAAAGCCCTCTCTGGACCCGTCCGGTTTTGCTGCTAACTACCGACCAGTCCTAACCTCCCCTTCATCTCTAACTCCTGAACGCTTGGTCTACTTTTCCCCTAATCCGTATCTCTTACTAATCTTTCTGACACTCGCAATAGGTTTCCCCCCCCCCTCACACCAGGGAAAAACTGCCTTAAAGTCTCAAATGATCTCCTAACAAAATCTCAAGGTAACACTCCTTGCTGCTTCTTTGGATCTCTCTGCACGTTGGACATGTGGATCACCACCCTCTCCTCGCATGTCAGCCCATTGGCCTCCAGGAACCCCTCCGCGGGTTCCATCTTCCCGTTTTTAAATCGCCCTCATGTCAAATTTTCCCGGTTTTTACCTCCTCTCCTTTTCCCTCTTGCTTTTTGGAGTTCCTCGGGGATCAGTTTTTGGTCCTCCTCTTCTCAATTATACAGCCCCCATTGGACAAACCATCATAGATTTGGGTTCCCATCCATCTCTTTGCTGAGCACCCAATTATACACCCCCCTCCCGTGACATCATCAGCCTGCTACAAAACCCCCAGGATTTGGCCGCTGTCTTGTCATGTCCGCTTCCCCCATCTGAAACTAAACCTCACTAAGACTAAAATTCTTGTTTTTTCCGCCATCTAGCAACCAACCCCACCCTGCTATTTCTGTTTTCGTATGTGGTCCCCACCATTTCCCCAGGCAGCGGGCCCGGTTTTTGGGGTTATATGACTGATCTGACCTTCCCCCCAAAATATCCAATCCCTTGCCGCTCCTGTCCTGCACTAAAGAACATCTCCAAATCCGTTTTTTTCTCCTGGGAAAAATAAAACCTCATTACTGCTCTTATTCTTTTCTCTTGCTACTGTAATCCCCCTGTTATCGGTCTGCCTCTCTGCAAACTCCCCCCTCTTAAAACTGTCCTGAATCAGCAGCCGGGGCTCATCTTTTTCCACCTATATGAGCCTCTACCCGTGTCACCCACTGCACTGGTTTCCCTTCGTACGGGAATACAGTTAAATTCCAGTTTTCCCTTCATTAAAAAGCTCTCCACAACGGCCCCCCCCTACATCTCCTCCCCGATCTGTCTACCACCCGACCCGCCTCTCGCCTGCTGTGATATCAGGTTTACACTCTCAAAACATCCGAACCTCCATGCCCGCCTACAAGATTTCACAATCGGCAACCCAATTTTCCCGAAAATGCTTACCGGCCGGGGCAGGCATATCACAAAACCCACAGTTTTAAGAGGGCCCTGAGAAAAAAATCTTCCAGTTGGCCCACCAAGATTTTAATGCTATCACACACTCTGTCACTCCCCCACTAGGACATCACAGGCCCTTATCTGTATTAGATGTATTTTTGGGTGGCAGGGTTCATCCATTTTTTTTGTAAAAACCCCCCCCCATTTATGAACAGGCCGGACCATTGTAAAATTGGGGACTTCTCACCGTTTGTTTTCACCCCTACACCCTAATAGAGGGAAGCTCTCCGGAGGGCCCTCACACCTTGTGTCTCATCTTAAGTACTTTTAATGTGTATGTTGTACATTTACCTTGGAATTTGTTTAAAATGCTGCGGGAAAATTTTTTGGCGCTATATAAATAAAGATTATTATTATTGTTATTATACACAAAAGGGCGGGTAGAGTAATTTCCCCAATTGGCTCTGGGCCCCATTTACCCTGGTTGGTTTCTTGCAGGGGCATAATACAGGGGAGTGTAAGCCAATCCAAAGTCTGGCTCAGGGACCCTTTCCCTGGTCGGTGTTCTTTTGAGGCTTACATACGGCAGTGTAGAGCCAATCCACAATCTGGTCAGGCACCACCCCTTTCCCTGGGGTTGGTGTTCTTTGTAGGTCATACAACAGGGCAGGTTGCCAATACCACAAATCTGGTCACCCACCTTTAATGGTCTGGCTGTTTTCTTTGGGTTTTTCATACAGGGGCAGTGTAGAAACCAATAAAAACAAATTTGGGTTGGCCCCCCTTTCCCCGGTCGGGTGTTCTTTGCAGGGCTAAAAATCGGGCAGTGTAAGCCAAACCAAAGTTGGCTCAGGCACGACTTTTACCCTGGTTGTCTGTTCTTTGGGTCACACATACAGGGCATTGTAGTGCCAATACAACAGTCGGGTCAGGGACCTCTTAAAAGTGGTTGTCTCACTACAAAGATTGTTTTCAAAAATGTAAGGAACATTAAAATGAAGTTTTCCAATTATTGCTTTGTTCAATTTTTTGTTTAGGAGTACAAATGATTTTTACCTTTTAGGGCTCTCTTTTCTTTAGTGACCCCCCTGTTTTTTTTGTTCTCCTTGTGTTTTTTTTTATCTATAAGCAGGGAGTGATGTCCTCACACAGTTCCCGGCCAGAATGAGGCAGCCTGAGAGCATAGTGTTATTTAAACTTTCAACAAAAAACCTAATTACTACTGTTTACTTTTGCTTTTCAACTTCTCTGGTTTCCCCAGGGAAGGAGATGGTTGATCTACTTACAGAAGTCTGAAACATGGAGCTCTTGCGGTTACAGACGCTTACCGGAAGTGACAGGATACATGAAGAAATAATGCGCTTTGCTCTATGAAAAAGTGAGATGAGCAACCCCCTTTACACCTTTTTGGGTGTTTTAATTGTTCTGCGCCTAGGTTTTTGGATCAAAGAAAGTGTTGCGAAGTTCAGGTGCCCCAAATTTTTTTGCACATTAAAAAAAATGTCACTCCACCACAGAAATAGCCCTATTATTCCATAAATCTTCTCTGAATTTTCTCCCTCCCCAAATCTTTCCCCTGATGGGGAAACAGGGACCGAAACCTTTCAGGATTTTTAAAACGTGTAAACTCCCAAACCTTTCTCAGAGGCTGCGATTCCTCAACTCCAAATTACATTGAGGGAAATAGACACGGTTTGAAATCTATGCCCAAAGGTAAGGACCGGGGGCCCAAAGGTCTGACTTTTCCTTTATTATCAAATTTACAGCCCCGAACTTGCTCATATCTCCCTTCAGGTCTATAACAAATGATGGAGGACAGGGAACCCTTTTTCCCCTTTTTTTCATTCTTTTATTATTCCCTAAACCCAAAAAGGACCCCCCGGATGTAGGAGTTCAGACCCCTACCCGCTCAATGCAGATTTAAAAATTTTTACTAAAATTCATAATAGGCTTCGGTATTTTTTACCAATTTTATCCCCTAAGGACCCGGGGGGTTCATCTTAAATGCAGGGGGGGATAATACACGCAAAACAATAGCTTAATTGTGGGTCAAAAAAACAAAAACAATTGCCTTGCTATTAAAACTTAGATCTAAAGGCTTTTGACGCTTGGTTGGTCTATATTTTGCAGTCCACAAGCCTTTGGTTTTAGGGGTCCTTTCTGCAAGTTATGCAGATCGTATTTTAAACCTCAGCAACAAAACGGGCTGCCCCTAACCCTGTTTCCCAACTATCTCCATTTCCCAATGGCACTGCAGGGTTGCCCCCCCCTACCCCTTGATTTTTTCCATGTCGTGAGCCATAGCATCCCCGTCCCCCTTTACCCTAACATAAGGGGGGTTGCTGTTCGAGACAGGGAATTCAAGCGGGGCACTTTTGCCGAGAATCTTGTTGACATTGTCTTCGCCACCCCCAAATCACTTTCCCAAATTCCACAGGGTATTGGAATACTTCAAAAATTTATCGGGCTTAAAACAACCTGCAAAAACGGAGGCCCTTTCCCCTTAAAATTACCCAGGCAAGAGGGAACTCTTTAAAAAACCAATTTCCCTTATAATTGGGAAAATTAATTCTATTAAATATTTAGGAGTACCTTTAAGAATCTTATGGGGCTTTGTTGGGCCACAATTTCCCTAGGATTTTCAAGGATCGGGAACTCTATAATAAGTGGGCACCCTGCCCTTGTCTTGTTGGGACGCCTCTCACTTTTAAAAAAGTCCCCTACCCCTAAGCTACTTTTCCTGTTTGAACTTTACCAGTTGAGTACCCACTAGAATTGAAAGCCCTCCAAATTTCTTCCCAAAGGTTTGTTTTTGGGCCCTAAACGCCCCCCCCGTATAAACAAAGTGTCGATGGCTGGAGGGGTGTGGAGGGTTTGGCGTTCCTGACTCACTAAGTATTATTGGGCATCCCCACCCACGCCGTATACCCGGCATGGTCCCTTAGTTGCATATTAATTTGGTGTGAAATTGAGAAAAATTTGGGTTGCTCCTATTCACCCCAATTCCTTGTGGGCCACGTCCCATTTTTTCCAAGGGGAGAAAGCTTTTCCTAGGTCCTTGCCCTGACAAAAGCAAAATTTTGGAATTGGGGTGCCCGGCGATATTCTTGTTTTCTCCCTCTTAGCTATGCTATTTCCTGGTACAACCCGTCCCCTTTCCCGGGGGGCATGGGTAACCCCGCCAATGAAAATGTGTTCCCAATTGATTATTCCGTTTTTGCGGATTTGTAGATCACAGATCCAGGCGTATTAAACCCCTTTTTCCCTGATCCATCTGAACACGTATGCCCGCCAGTTTTTTATATTCCAATATACAAAAAATCTCATTTTCCCTGACAACATTTTTGCATTCAGGGACTGTTCTTTTTCCCAAACCCCCTTTTTAAAACCTGTGTAGGATGAACACCTCTTTCCAGGGGTTTAATCTCGGATATCTACTCCCTGTGTTGTCCCCCCCATCGGAGGAAACTCCAAGGCCTCATATATGGAAAAAAAGGGAGGCAATTTGGGGGAAAGACATAACAGGGAGGATTTTGGGGGTCATCTGGAAACGGGGGTTTTCAATTCTATGTGTACGACTTATAAAGAAAAACAAAAAAAATCTTAATTGGGGTACCATACTCCCCCCTTTCCCACAAATTTAATCCCCGATACCCGGGCAGTGTTGGAGATTTTTGGAGTCCAGGGAGGTGTTATTTATATATTTTTTGGGACTGTCAAGTGATACAAGTTTTTGGAGTGCTAAGATCATTTTGACAATTTGTTAGACATCAACTGCCTATGGATCCGCTTCTTCCTATTCAATCTTTTCCATCCCCTGCGGGGAAACATGCTTAAATTACTTTACTGTCCTTCAGCTGCTGTTGTTTATTATTCAAAAATTGGCGGGATCCGGGGGCTTCCCCAAATAGCGTTTATATGGGCGGTTGAGAGATATTTGAAAAAGGAAAGCTCCGGCCCCCATACATAACAAACTTGGCCATTTCGCACAGATATGGGCGGGTTTTGGGAGGGTTTTTGCAATATCCAAAAAACCATTTATTCCATAAACGTTTTGGAACTTAATCTATATTGTTCCCCAAAAGGAGATTGGTTTTCTACCCCCTTCCCTCCTGTTCCTGTCTGGTTTAATGTTTAGCTAAAATTGTACTGTTTACTTGCTCCGATTGGTACAAGTTGTTAAGGATGGTGGGTACTCACAAATTCAACAATCTGCGAAAAAAATTTTTGAATGTCCCCCGGTTTTTGGTAACTTTATGGGTCTTTCATGACAGGGTTTATGTTTGTTACAAGTTTCTTTTAATTTTTCTTGGAATCACTCTCTTTTGAAAACCAATAAAAAAACACAATTATAAAAAAAAAAAAAAGTGTCACTCCTGCGCTTGTCGCGCCAAAGTTTGGTGTGGGGACTGTTCCCTTTACATTTTTTTTTGGGGGCAAATTTTACCCGAAAACTGGCACAGCCCCATTTAAAATGTCGCCCCCCTAATTTTATAAAGGATGGTACCCTGTGTGGTATACCCCTTCATGTGGCAAAACACAGGACCATTCACTAATAAATCCGGCGGGACTGGTGTGTGATGATTATTTAAATGTCTTATCTTTAAATAAGGAATTGTTTTTTAGACCCCCCCTTTTAAATTATGGGGCCCACGCACAAAAAATATAACGTATTGCATCTTCCACATTAGGCACTAGATGTCAGCTCAACAGGCTACAATTCACCTGTCCAATTACAGCTTTTGCGGTGGACACAACCGCTGTAATTGGACCATAAAGGGTGGTTTCAGCGTTTTTAACCAAAAAAACAAAAAAAAAAGTAATACTTAAAGGGATGTTTTGAAAGCATATTAACACTAAAAAATAAAAAGTATCTGGAAACCCAAGGGCCAATTCTTTTTGGCAGACGCAAAACGGCATCTAAAAAACGGTAGGTCTTGTGCAGTGTTCCTGGTAAGAAGCAGTTAATATCTAAATAAGTAAAGAAACAAAAATGTAATGTACCGCCACTCCAGTTGAAAATTTAAAAACCCATGTGATGTCTCACTGTCATGGACGCCTTCGGCTGAGGGCATGTCCCCACTGCACAGGTTTTCAGCCGGATTTACAAACGGTTTTTGGATTTGAAAGCCATCTGTAAAATGGCTGTAAACCTTTTACATGGACGTTAATGGAAAATCCATGCAGCAAGCCCCGCTGCAGGTCTAAAAAACCGTCCGGCGGTCCCAAAAAAAATTGAACATGTTTTCTTTCCGCCCGGTTTTGGGGAAAAAACAGATGTTTTTGGTGCGAAGGGGGGGGGCTACAAAAAGCAAAAAACCCCTGAGAAAAAAGGTCCCCCCGTGTGCCAAAAACAGAGCAAAATTTCCCGGTTTGGGGTTTCCTGCGGATTTGGTCTTGAGTAAAAAGTGGCCTAAAAGACAAATCATGTATCCAAAAAAGAAAAGGGGAATTTGTCCAGCATCCAGTGAGAAAAATAGAAATAAGTAAAATCACATTTTAAGTACAATTAAAATGAAAACTTTGGGCGCCTTGTCCGAAAAGAGGCTCCGCCACCTTTTTTTAAGGGATAAATCAGTGTAAAAAGCGCCTAAAAAGAACGCACCCGTCAAAAAGGATTGATCTACTTGCATTGTAAAATGATGCGTCCCTAGGGCATGGCTAATTTAGGCGCATAGCGTATTATTGCTAGCTTAATGTGCCTACTTTAGGTGCATTCAAATGTGTTGTGCCCGGGTAAAAAAATGCCCAGTTTGGGGTAGACACTTATTTTATACAAAAGGATCAAAGTTTTTTTTGGGAAAAAATCCCAAAAGAATAGCGCATTCGTATTGAGAATGGGCCGTTTGTTTAGTCTAGTTCCTGACGCATTTTTGCCTCTGGGGCTCTTATTCATAGTGATGAATATTTTCTCACACTAGACCGACCAAGAGTGTTCCTATGTAAGGTGAGCGGTGAACCGGCAACAGATAGGCACCGAAGGCTGAAGCATGTGGAAAGTGAATGCTGTCCTGTCTGGCTCCACCCCACATAAGATGTATTGTAGCACAATTACTTAAAAAATGTTAATGTTTGCGATAATAGAAAGGTGTCTGAACACACAATGCATCCCAGCTTGCAGAATAGTGGCAAACCCGGTAGAAATCCCTGCTGCCCTTCAACCACAAAAAAAACCCGCAATGGACAATTGAGAAGCAGATTGGGCAAAAGGAGCAAAGAAAAAAACGTGGGCCTGGTCTGATTAATTTGTTGTCCACAAAAAAAAAAAAAATATTTTTTTTTTTGTGGAAAAACCAGGTTTGCAAAAACCCCCAACCCGGGGGCCCGGGGGAACAAACCACTTGTTTTATAAAAAGAAGAAAAAAAACCCCCCAAGGGAGGGCAAGGTGGGGGGGAAACCCTTGGGGGTTTCTTGGGCCCTTCCGTCCCCTTTGGGGAAAATTTTCCCCTTTTCCCTACCAAAAAAACCCCCCAATTTCCCCCCCCCTTTTTGATAGCAAATTTTCCCCTAAAAACCACGGCCCCCTTTTTTAAACCTGCTGCCCTTGGGCCCTTTAAAAAAATTCCTAAAGTTAAATTTTCCAATTTTAAACATCTGGGGGGAAAGGGGCCCGGGGAAAGGGTTTTTAAATCCTTTAGAAAACGGGGCCCCACGAAAAACTTACGGGTTTAAAAACCACATACCGGAAAACCCCCTTTAAAAGGCCCTTGTGAAACCCAAAAATGTAAAAAAAAAGGGTAAATAGGGGGGGAACCTAAAAAAAAATTAAAAAAGGGCAAAAGAAAAGTTTTACAAACGGGCCCAGTCCCCCCCTTGAAGGGGAAAGGAAAAGGGAAACTGTGGGTTTTGGGTTTTCAAAAAGTTAAATTTGTTTTTAAAAAGGGTTGGAACGGGTATTTTTAAATAAAGGGTAACCCCCACCACAAAAGTTTTTTCCCCCTTTTTTTTTTTTTTGGGAAATTAGAAAAAAGGGAAAAAGGGTTTTTTTTTAACATTTGGTTTTTTGCTTGCCCCTGTGCAACCGGGTTTAAGGGGAAATTTTCCCCCCTCATGTTTTTTTCCTGGGAAATCCCTTGGAAAAACTTGCCCCCATTCCCCACCTCTACGGGAAACCCCTCCCCCTTTGGGGAAAAAAGGGAAAACAAACAATGCCACATCCCCCCCAAAAAGCCCTCCGTTTGTAAATGGGGGGAAACAGATGGAAAAAATTCGGAAGGGGTTTTAAGTGGGGGGAAACCCCTTTTGGTTTGTTTTCCCAAAAATTGTTTTTAAAAGGCATTATTTTTTACTTTTACTGGAGTTTTATTTTTTTTTATTGAAACATTTAATTTTGGGGAAAAAAAAAATGGGGGACAACAAAGCCCCCTTTTAAAACCCACCCTAAGGTGACATACCCCCAAAATACCCCCCATACAAAAGGAAAATTCCCCTCAGAGTTTCCCACCCTAAAAAACCCTTAAAAAATTTTAATCTACCCCATAAAAAATTCCTTTAATTTAAAGGGGGCCCCACATGAAAATTTAAAAATAAACCGGGAAAATCCCTTTAACCCAAAAACCCTCTTTCAAAAAAACCCCTTTCAAATTTTTCCCCCAAAATAAAGGGATAATGAGAAAAAATTAATCTTAAAATTGAATCTGTGCAAATCCTCAAAAGGGAGAATAAGGTCCCCGGAACGGGGACCCCCAGTATTATGGGGGGGGTTTTCCCCCATTAAAAAAGAAATTTGTTTTTTTAGATGGCATCCCTTTTTTTAAAGAACCCCCACACAATCCAAATAAAAACCCCCCAAATAAAAATTAAGGCCCCCCCTTAAAGAAATAATTTTCCCCCCACTTTGGGGTTTCCCTTTTAAAAACATTTTAGGAAAAAGGTAAACAAAAAACCAAATTAACCAAAAAACACTGCTTTTTTCCCTTAAATTTTTGGTTTTTTCAATTTTCCAAAATTAAGCATTTTTGTTTAACCTTCAAATTTTGTTTTACAAAATTTCCTTTCCCCTGGGTTTTTACGGAAAATCTCTCCTATGACAGTTTCCCCAATTTTTTGGTTTTTTTTTCACCCCAGCCCACGGGCCTTCCCCACCCCCCCTAAAAAAAAATCTTATAAATAAAAGGAAAAAAAAATTGTCCCCAGAAAACCCTTGAAACCACCCGGGTAAATATCCCCCTGAGCAAAAAAATTTTCTTTAAAACTTCCCTTTCAAAGAAAAAACCAAAAAAGCACTCAGAAACAACAGTGGTTCTTAGCAGCTTTTTTAAAGTTTTTTCCCCCCTAACTAAAAGGTTTCCCCCTCTAAATAAAACAAAAAAAAAGCCCCCTTGTTTTCGCTTCACTTTTTTATACCCCCCAATTTTTTTCTACTTGGGACATGTCCCCCCCAATTTTTTTTAAAAATCCCCCTGCCCCCAAGGGCCCTTTTTCCTTGGTTTAGGACCCCCGAAAGAGCTAAAAATGCTAGCCCCCCCGGGGCCTGTAGAACCCCCACAGGGCACGGGAAAAAGGTGAGCCGAAAAAACCCGGGTGAAAATTGAAAACAGCCAAAATGGAAAAACCCCAAAAAAGGGGAGTAAAAAAGTTTTAATTAACCAAAATTTGGAAACACACCCCTGGGGGCCCCTGAAAAAAAATTTTGGGGCCAAAAATGCCCAAATTTTTTACTTTTTTGAAAAAAAAAAGGGTAAAGCTTTGAAGCCTAAAAACCCCCACCCCCAAACTTTTAAAAAAACCGGGGTGGGAAAAGCATCATGTTGGGGGGTTTTTTTTTTTGCTGGGGGGGAAAGGGAGGGCACTTAAAAAAATAAAATGGAAAATCATGAAAAAAAGAATTTTTAAAACTGAAGCAAAAACCCCTAAAGGGCATAAAAGTCGGGAATTTAAAGGGGGTTTTGGGGGGGAAAAAGGGTTTCCTTCCCAAAAAGGGAAAAATGACCCAAAAACCCAAAACACCCAAAAAAACGGTTTACAAAGTCCCCTTAAAGGGAAAACCCCCAAAGTTAATGTTTTTGGATGGCCACCCACAAACCCCCCGGGATTTTCCAATCCTTTTAAAAAAAATTTTTAAAAGGCCCAAAAGTTTGAAAAGGCGGTGGGGAAAAAAAGGCCCCGCCCCCTCCCAAACCCTGGTTTTTGGTTTTTGGGCTATGCCCTAGGCATTTCCCGGGTTTTTTTTCCGGGAAAGATTTTCATTTGGTTTTTTTAGTTTTTAAAAAACCCTCTAAAAAAATCTGGGAAAAAAACAAACAAAAATCCCCTAAAACACGGGCCCAAAAAAAACCAAAACCCAAAAACATAAAAAAAAAGACTTATGGGAAAACCCAAACTTTTTTGGGAACAAAAAAATGACCAAAATTACCCCGGGTTTTTAAAAGCTTTTTTTTTTTAAAAATTTTGGGTTTTTCCCCTTTTTAGTTTTTTTTCCTTTTACTTTTTGGGGGCCCCAAAAACCCTTTTACCCATTTTTCCCGGGGCCCCAAAGGAATGGGCCAAAAAATTTCCCCAAAAACCAAACCCAAATTAAAAAAAAAACCCTTGGGAAAAGGAAATATCCAAAAAAAATTTGACCTAAGCCCCTAAAAGGTTTAAACGGGAAAATGCTACCAAAAAACAAATTTGAAATTTTAAAGGGAAACTTTTGGGAAACTTTGAAAAAAAAAAAGCAAAAAAAAAAAATTCTCCCCCTCATTATTTCTGAAATTTGGCCAAATATAAATAATTTTTGGTTTTTCCCCAAAACTGCCCCCAAAAACCGGGAAAAAGGTTTTTAATTCCCTGTTTGGCCCCATTCAGATAGGGGAAAAAAAAAAACCCCCCGATGTTTTTTTTTTTTATATAGGGGGAAAAAGGGGGGTCCCCCAAATGAAAAAGGGCCCTCGCATTTGTTTTTTTAAACAAATTTCCCCCCCATAAAATTCCCCCCACTAAATAAAAAAAAACAAAAAATCCCGGGAGGGAATTTTTGTATTTTCCCCAAACCCGCTGGGGGAGCAGACCCCTGCAGCCCCCCTAATAGTTTTATGCCCCAAATTTTTTCCGGGTTTTTAAAATTTTTTATAAAATTAAAAAAAATGTTTTTTTGTACTTTTTAGATCAAATTTTTAATTCCCCAATCAAAAACCCCCTTGGCCCCTTTTATAAAAAATAAAAAGGGCCCCCACCCTTCCCCCTCCCCCAAGGTTTTTTTGGTTGGGGTTATTTTCCCCAAATTAGCTAAAAAATTGGGGGTTTGGAAGGCCACTTCTATTTTTTTTAAAACATTATACATAGAGGTTTATAAATTTTGGTAAATAAAATTCTAAAAAACCCTAAATTTTTCCTTTTCCCCCCCATCACAAAAAAATTTTTGAGGGATTATCACAAAAATCCCAACCATTTAAAAACAAAACACTTTTCCCCACTTTAACAAGAAATTTTCCCAGAAAAAATAATTTTTAATTAACGAAACCAAAAATACCTTTTTTTTTATCTTCTTGCATAAAAACCCTTCGGGGGTTTTCACAAAATATTGGGGCCTTTACATTACATAAAAAAAGTTGGTCCCCCCCATTTTATCACAAGTCCCCCAAGGAAAACCAAGGGCGGGCCCCTTGAGCAATTCACCCCCAATTTCCCTTGGGCCCTGTTATCCGGGGGAAAAATTTTTTTTGTTTTTTTTTTTCCCGGGAAAGGGGAACTCCAAGGGGTTTAATTTTTTCCGGGAAACTTGCCCCAGCTGCCCCATTAAAACCCGGGGGCCCCCCTTAAACCCAAATTAAAAACCCCCCAAAAATTAAATAAGGGGCCAAAAAATGCCCAAGGACCCACCTTTTTTACCCCATGTTTTTCTAAACCCAAATAAATGGTTTTTCTATAGAAAATTCCAGGGGTGATTAAAAAGCCCCAAACCCAAAAATACGGGGGGGCCGGTTTTTTTTAAGTTTTTTCCCCAAAAACCCCCCCCCGGAAAAACCTGAAGCAAAAAAAAACTTGGCCCATTTTTAATTAGCCCCCCCCTTTCCCCTTACACCCATCCCCCCCCAAAAAAAAACCAAAACAAAAACTTCCCCCCCATCCCCTTTTTAAAAAATCCTTAAAAAAAACCCTTCGTTTTTGTAAAGTGTCGGGTTTTGCCCCAAAGTCCCCCCAAAAGGGTTGTAATTTGGGAAAATCATTTTCCCCCTTTTTTATTTTTGGGAAAAAATGTTTGCCCTTAAAAAAAATAACTTTCCTTTTGGTTGGAAAGGGGTTTGGAAAAAATCCCGAGGGGTTGACCCCGGTTTAAATTTAAGGGGGATGGGGTTTTAAAAAAAATTTTTTAAAAACCCCACGGGAAAAGAAATGCCCCCCCCCTTTGGGGGGGAAAAACATTGGGTTTGGGGGAAATTGGGTGCACCCCCCCCCCCCTTTCCCATTTTTGGGGGAGCGGGGCCCACACCCTCGGGTTTTTTTGGATGGTCCCCTTTGGAAAAATTTCCCCACAGCATTTGGAAAACCCCAAAATTTTTCCCCCCCAAAAAATCATGGGAAACCCTTTTTGGCTAGGAAACCCAATAAAATTTTAAAAACCCCAAACGGGCCCCCCAAAAAATATTTACCCATAAAACCTTTTCCCTCCCCGGGGGGTTGGCCCCCTTTTCCTTTTGGGGGGAAGGTTTAACCCCATGAGGGTTCCCCATTGCATTAAACTAAATTTTAAAGGTCCCAGGATCAAAAAGGAGGGGCCCTTTTTTTTTTTCACCCCCGTTAAATCGTCGGGTTTGGAAAAAGCCCCCGGGGGGTTTCCCCCAGGGAAACCCTTTGGGGTCAAAATAGACCCCAGGGGGCCATTTAAACTCTTTTTTCCCCCCCTTTCGGGGAAAGGTGTACCCCCCGGGGGGAAACCCAAGCGGAAAATTTAAAGGAAAAATTAAAAAAGATTTTTTTTGGGTTTGTTTTTTTTTTTTTCCAAATGGCCCCCCAAAAACCAAAAATCTTGACATTGGGGGGTTGGGTTTGGGAAAATGGAATTAACACAGCAAATTTTTCCAAACGGGGGCCAAACCCCTCCCACTTACGGGGAATGGTTTTTGTTTAAATTCAATAAAGGGTGGGGCCCCCCCCGCTCTAAAATTTTGGAGCTTTTTGGCATAAAAGGGTTGGGGACCAAAAAATTTTTTGGTTTGGGAAACCAATCCCCCCAAAGTTCTTGACTAAAATCATAAAAAGGGAAAATCATTCCCCAAAAACCCCTTTTTTAAATCTCACCCAACACCCCTCCTTTGGGTGAAACCCCTTTCAAAAAAGGGAAAAAAATTGGTAAATTTGGCCCTGAAAATTCAAACGGGAACCCCTTTTTTAATAAAAAACCCCCAAAACCCCCTTCAAAAAAATTTGGAAAAAATCAACCCCGGGTTTTAAAAGTTTTGAGTTAAAAAAAATTGGCTCGGTACCAAAATAGAGCCCCTTTTCTATAAATTAAACAATGGGCAATTTTTTCAGCGTATTTGAAAATTACATAAAAAGTGGGGTGGGGGGGAATTTTTAAAAAAAGGGTTGCCCTCGCTACAAAGGAATAGCTTTTTCCAAAGGGGGTAAAAAACAAAATAAAAAAAACCATTTTCCCCCAAATAAAATTGTTTTTTCCTCTTTTTTCCCCCAAAGGGAGTTTAACAAGTAAAATTTTAAAGGGAACCCCCCCGGGCTTATTTAAATTTCCCTCAGAAACCCGGGGAACCTTAAACAATTCCCCCCCCCCTGTTTGTTTGGGGTTTTAAAAATAAAAATTTGGAATGTGTCCCCACCCCGGGGCCCCCTCAGAAAAATTTTCCTGGGGTGCCCTAGAAAGAAAAAAAAGTTTGGGATTTAGTAAAAAAAAACCCAGAACTTTTAATTTTTGGGGGCCCTTTTTTTTTGGGGATCAGTTTAAAAAAGCCCTGTTTTGTATTTTGAAAAAGAAAAATCTGTTTTTCTAATTGCTTTTAAAAACCACGGAACGGGTACAACCCATGGAGCTTTTTTTTAAAAAAAAAAAAGCCCCAAGCCCTGAAAAAAGGAAAATGGAAAGATTTTAATTTTAATTTTCCAATCCCAATTCCCCGGGAAACTCGAAGGGAGAAACCCCCTTTTAATGTACGCCCCCCCCGGAAAGTATTACAAACCTAAAAAACCCTTAACCCCCCAAAGTGGGGTTTTTTTTCCACTGGAATTTTTTACTTCTGTAAAATGGGGGCCCCCCGGGACATTTTAAACCCAAAACCCCTTTTTTCCTGGGGGGATCCATAGGGTTTCCTGCAAAAAACACTAAACCGTTTTTTGGGGGGCCCCCCAATCGGGGATTTTCTATATATCTGCCCAAGCACAAAATCTTTGTCCCCACAAAAAAATTTTTTTTGGGAAAAAATTTACAAAAACCCTTTCAGGGTTCCCTCTTGGGGGGCCCAATTTTGGTGAGCAAAAGCATAAAGGTTTTAGGAAAAAAAGAGGCCCCCTTGGGGACGGGGGGCCCCCCAAAGGTGCCGCCGAAAACCCGCGCGGGGCCACCGGGGGATTTTTAAAATTAATTTAAAGGGGCTTTTTCCCCACTAAAAAAAAAAATAGTTTTTTTAAACATAAAAGGGAAAACCAGGAAAAATTGAAGAATTTTTCCCTAAATACATTGTTTTTTGTTGATTTTTTATTTTAAAGTCATAAAAATAAAAGTTTTTTATCCCCCTCTGAGTACCCCACGGGGTTTTCCCCAAAGGGTTACCTAAACCAAAAACCCCCTTTTTTTTGGATTTGAGAAACAGAAAAAGGAAAGGGGCCCGCCACCAGGGAAACAGATGGGGGGTCATTAAAAGTAAAACAAATTTAAACTCAAAATTAAGGGTTAGCTAAATTTTTAAAACAAAATCCCCCAACCCCCCTCAAAATTTCCATGTTTCCTTTTGTTTAATGAAGATAACATCTCCTGCACTTATCAGAGTAACAGCTCAGCTAAATAGGCTAATCACTGCTATAGAACCACCCACAGCCTGAGGTGACAGAGCGAGTGTAAAACTGAAACTGCTTAGTGGAAAAATCCCTTTAATGACATGGATTCTTTACTGTTAGAGCAGTTAAGACTATGGTACTCGCAACCACTAGAAGTTATGAAGGTTACTTCCTTGAGCAAGTTCAAGGAAGGCTGAAAAAAAAACAAGAGTCCCCTAAAAGTTCAGCCTATTTTGCTAAAGTGTTGCTAAAGTCATATAGTATCACAGGTTATAGGGGATAGATTTTGGAGGTAGGACATTGAACCAAGAATTTATTCCGATTGCCATGTTTAGAGTCAGGAAGGAGTTTTCCCTCTTGTATGGGTTTTTTGCCTTCCTCTGGATCAACACTGTAGGATTACAGGTTGGACTTAATGGACCTGTGTCTTTTTCCAACCTTATCCACTATGTTACTATGTAATAGCTACAAAACTGAGCAGCTACAATGTTCACTATTTGCTAATGGCTGCGTGGTTTTGTGTGTTCACCTGCAAATCCCTCGTACGGGTTGCTGCAGTGGTTCTCAGAAGCACTATGACCGCCCTAAGACAGTGCTGTGTATTCCTACCCTAAGGCTAGGACCACACAGCGTAGGACAAAAAACTAGTCGAAAATCAAAACCCGAAAACTCCTTTGAAAGTCAGTTTTTTGTCTGAGGCAGCTGTGCTTTCGACGAGTTTTTTGGTGCATTTTTGGGCAATTTTTAATGTATGCAAAATCCATTTACCTTGTTAAATACCTGTGCAGTTTTTCAGCAGAACTGTCCAAAAACCGCTGAGGGAGTCAAAAGAACACCAGGAGATGCAATAAGGGGATGTTCACACGGCGTTTTTTAGATCCGTGTTTGGATCCGTGATTCAGACCCAAACACGCATCTAACAATGTGCAGTGTGATTTACATTAGTTTCAATATAAAACACGCCTCGGCATTCAGACGTCTGAACGACGATGCGTGTTTTACATGCGTCTTATCTGTTCAAAGAATTGACATGTCAATTCTTGATCTGTTTTACGCAGCACTCTATTTAAAACTATAGGGTACATATCTGCTGCACAGAAAATGTATCCAAACACACACCACACTTTGGGTATATTCACACGGGCTAATTTCAGCACATATTTCGCTGTGTATTTGCGCTCTGATATGAGCGAGATGCGCGCCGAAATTACGGTAATCCATAGTTCTCATAGAGAACTATGGATTACGCCTCCTCTGACCGCTCGTACAATACGATCATATTGTTCGTGCAGGGAGATAAGTGACATGTCAATGTCGTGCCGTGAGTAATGCATGTCAGTAATACTGTACGCGCCGCAATTACGCCGTGTGAACATAGCCATTGGGTGTGTCTTTGGATACATTATATGCAGCGCTTTTCAATCTGTTTTTTAGATTGAAAAACGCCGTGTGAACATCCCCTAACAGGTATATAAGTGATTTCAACTGTTCTGTTCTGCCTCACATAACAGAGTAAATTGGTATTTAATCATGGAACAAACCTCTTCAAACTAATTTGGAAATATAATCACGACATATATGATAGAGATTATGGGCCACATGTATGAAAACTTTCTAGGTCTAAAACTCACTAGCAACCAATTAGAGCGCCCCTCTCATTTTTCCAGAGCACTCATGCATGGAAGGTGAACATAGGTGAACATACCCAAAGTGTGCTGCGTGTTTGGATACGTTTTCTGTGCAGCAGAAACATAAAATATACAGAAAAAGGGGCGCTCTAATTGGTTGCTATGGGCAACAAAGTGAGTATAAGGCCGTGTTCACACGGCTTATTCCCGACGGATTGTGCGCCGTATTGAGCGCACAAATCCGTCGGGAATAAGGGGCGGGACGGGGCCGGAGCGCGGCGGGGGCGCCGCTCCCGGCCCCATAGACAATGCATTGTTTACGGCGCGTCCGCGCCGTAAATAATGTGCATGTCACTTTCTCCCCCCGCGGCGGATTTGCCGAGCGGGGAGGAGCGACGGATTCCACTGTTCTCAATGAGAGCAGTGGATTACCGTAATTGCTGCCGCGGATTGGCGCCGTACTGAAGCGCAAATCCGGCGCGCAGTACGGCGCCAATACTCGGCAGAATAAGCCGTGTGAACGAGGCCTTAGACCTAGAAAGTTTTCATACATGTGGCCTTACGTTATTTTTCCCGGGAAAATACTGAAATATTTCTTCACAGAAAACACACAGGTTTATTCTACTAGGACAGATTCCACATTTTCCTGTGAATCTGTGGTCTCCTCTTCTCCAAGGAACTCCGGAGGTTCCAGAAGGAGGTCAGAATCTTTCTGACAGATATCAGTGATGTTACTACAGTAGCTGTGCAAGTTCTGCTCCAGGGGATTCCCGACTCTCTGGTACTTGTTCAGGTCGTGTGACTTGGTTTTGTGTGTGTATACGTGCTCCAGCAATAGACTTCTTTTGGCAAATCTGTGCCCACACACTGTACAACTGAACTTCCTCTTCCGTAGAAACGAGAAGTTAAGTTCTATAGGATCGGTGTCTTTTGTGAGAAAGGATAATTGATTGAGTTGGAGCTGTTCTGTCTGGCTCGTGTTTAGAAGGGGCTCCTCAGTTCTGTTTAGAAGATAGCCACCGAGTCGGCAAGTGTCGGTATTCTCAATGTTTTCAAGTATGGGACGAACTTCTCCTAGATCGTCGCTCTCTAGGATAGATGTTGGGACCCCGAATGGAAGGGACTGAGACACATGAATATGCAAGTGATCTCTCAGAGTCAGACGGGACTCAAAGTGCTCGCCACAGTAATGGCAGGAATATACCCTGTTGCTAGATGTGATGAGGTTTGGCTCAACCTCTTCTGAAGGAGGAAGTGATGGGTGTGGAGACCTTATAGCTTCAGGGTCACTGGTCTCCTGTTTTATGGACCTCACACCCTTCTGGATGTCTTCTATAGACTGTACCGCGGCACCGATCTGGCCGGTAAAATGGGAACCTTGCTGTTCAGAAGCGACACCTTCTAGTCCAATGGCAAGAGACAACTGTAGCTGAGGATGTTCTCCTTTTGGGACTGGTCTTGTTGCACTTGGTTGGTTCTTCCTTAAATGAACACTTTCCTTTGGTGCTTTTTGGGCTGTTGATATCTGAATTCCATACAAGTTAGATGAATGCATGGTGTCTGCAGGTAAGACTTGTGTTGGCTCATTGGCAGGTGCTGAGAGGAGATTAGCATGAAGAAATTTCACTCCCTCCTCCAGCCGGTACTGATCCACACTTTGCTTGGGGCTTTTTCCTGTATACATAACATGTAAAAGGTAGCTGAAAATGTCTGGTTGAATGTCCGTTGGCTGAATCTTAATGCATTCACTGTAAGAGAAAATAAGCATATTAGGGATAGGTAACAACGGAGCTAAAATAATAAATGCACGTTACCTCCTCAACATGTATGACTCAGCTACAAAATGGGCCTTTATGAAAACTACTTTTAGGGTAGGGTCCTTATCAATAGGCCATCAAAGTGCATGGTGAGAACACCCCTTTAATTTAGAAAGGGAGATATTTTGGAGAGAGAAGCCCTTCACCGAATGCCAAGAGGCTACACAACCAAAGTTGAGTATGAGTGCTACATACAGTGAATTTTATAGAAGTTATATACAGACTTTGGGAGACATGTATGGAACTAGACGCATCAAAGTGTATATTCTTATCTACTTTTCAGTGTAAAATGCGCCTGAATATATGAAAGTGGTTTTTGTGCATTCATAAATGGTGTCTAAAGTTCATCACGCCTCATCTGTTTGTCGCATTACGATGCTTAGGCGCATAAGTAATGCGACAAACATGTATAAAGGCTATAGATAGGCTGGAAATAAAAGAAAAGTCATGAAAAGAGCATGTCAGTGAATAGAAACTATGGTACTGATCTTGCTTGGTGGACCACAGGTCCCAGCAAGACCTGTGATGTGCTGGATCTTGCTGTATGTAATATAAAGGGTGGGAGCACCAAAAGTAAATGTCAAATTTAATGTAGTAAAAATTAAAAATCTGAACATCATCATCGGTGGGATATTTAATGTAAAATTAGTTTTAGATTCTATTAATTTTAAATACATTTTATAGGCGATGTTTTTATATTTTTGGAATATTATATATTTTTATATTAATTTTAAATGATAATTTTTTTTAAATTCAATTTAAATAATTTCATTTTATATAGTTTGATAATTATCATAAATTACTTTTTATTATTGTACTGGTGGAAGTTGACAAATACTGGACATTCTTTTCCTTAACAGCAAATCTAGCTCCACTTCAACTCCTCAGGCTCAGACGGACCACACTGAAATAGGTCTGTCTGTTCGAGCAGTAATGCGCCCAGTTTTGCTGAACCACATTCACATATGTGTCTAATATTACGAGTGTGGTGCGACGCCCCCAGAACACCCCCTCATGTTAGGCGCATTAAAAAGTGTTCGAGTCTTACGAACAATGCAAATAACACATTCAATTGGCGCATTAGACATCGTAGCCGGCTGACTTTTGCGCATTTTACAACAGAAAAGGGTGAAAAACCCGATCATTCATGTCTCCCCTTGTGTCATTTTTAGGGCTATAAAATCAAACCACTTGATATAAAGACATAGGGGGACATATATGAAACTTGGCGCTGACACGCCAGTTCAAAATCGATATAGAGGAGTGTAGAATGTGACAGTATATATGTACCTGTCATATGTGAGTTCATAAATCTGGAGTGTGGTGTGCCTTTGCATAGCATAGCAAAGCATATCTTTGGCGCATTCAAAAGTGCCGTGCCTGATGCAAATTTTGTTGTGCGACTATTTATACATCTAAGGCCCTGTTCAGACGGCGTGGTCTCGGCATGGGAGGGGCGTGGCTTGCGGAGAGGGTTTGCCCCCATGCAAATTAATAGGCAGGGGGCAAACCGCGCCGCGAGCCAGCTGCGCACCACCCGCGGAGACACCCGCGGCAACACCACGCGGCCACTGCGCTGAGAACTCCCTGTCAAGAATTGACAGGAGACTTCTCACACAAGCGTGGCAAGGCCGCGGCGTGTGAGTATTAACGCGGTTTCCAATAGGAAACCATGTTAATAAACAAGGTGTGATTTGGCCGCGGATTTGGCCGCGGCAACCGCGTCTGAACCCGCGGCCAAATCCGTCAGGGCTTAAAGAACAGGTCTACAACAGCTTTTTGTGCGCAACATACGAAAAAGAAAACAGCGGAGCCGCTTCATACCTGTCGCACATAAAGACTAAGGCCGCGTTTACACCTCACATATCAAATACTGGTCAGGAAATCCCAGACGGTATTTGGTCTGTTTTTTTGCTCACAGGGCGACGTCCGTGGTTTGCAGATTCAAGCCCTCCCCCTTTGCACTGACATGTACATATTCCACCCGAAAACCGGGTGGAAGAATGAACATGTTCTATGTTTTTCGGAATGCCGGCGGTCTGAAAAGACCATCTGGCGGAAAATCCGTGCAGTGGGGACAGTTGCATGGATTTTCCACTAAAATCCATGTTAAAGGTTGACAGCCAGTTTATAGACGGCTTTCAAATCCGAAAACCGTCTGTAAATCCGGCTGGAAACCGCGGGGACACGCCCTAAGGCGAAGAGTAGCAAGAAAAAAAATACCAATACCAAGCTTGGAACATATGAAAGATATATAAATGTCAGCACCTGGTCTGATGGATGAAGATCATCTTGAAATAGTTGGAAAAGGAGGCAAGAACAGCTCTGTGCGCTTTAAAATACACATCCCCGATAGCTACTGTGCAGTCACAGAGGAATCCAAACTCACGCTGCATGTTCAGCTGCTGGAGAAGAACCAAACTGTGGCTGGACTGATCCATCCTTCCTGCAAATAATAAGAATCTAGTGAGAAAGGTGTATAGGGAAGAAAGAAATGATCCAGAAGAATCCACCGGATTTAGGCACTGCTCACATTCCAGTATATAGCGGTATTAATCAACGACATATAACTGCTTTGTGTCCATGGCACTAAGTCTGAAATCAGTAATTCAGGACCCCTGCTGGGACACCTCTCATTACTAGTTCCTATCTTGCACCATGTCAGCAGGATCCTTTGATCAGGACCGCTGACAGGAGAACTGTCCTGATGTAGCCCCGACACCATGTGCCCAACATGTGCTAAGTGTAGTCTACTATGCTCTCCTATGTAGGAGATACAGTAAGTTACAAAAAAACATATAAAATGTGGTATAAAATTGGGCCTGTGGGCAATGTTTCTCCTTGAATACGATCTTCCTGATTAATACCTGAAACTAAATGTGAACAGAGCCACGTATGCCTGTAATGAACCAGTTTCAGAGACCTTTCAGTACACGTATCAATGTTATTTTAGGTGGCCCCCAGGAACACACAGAGCAGGGATGGATAAGGTCCGGGCGCAGAGGAGCCGGCTCTCTACTTCCCCATGAGGATGCACCCAGCTTTTTACAAAGGCGTTGGTGCCAGCACAGGGAGCAGGTGCCATCATGGATTTGGAGCTCCAGCGCGCACCTCCACACCACTCAGTAACTCAAAGACGGTGGAACAGCACTGACTGTCCGACCCCAGCCTCATTCTAAAGCCCTTCCAAGGGCCCTTTGAAGTCAACCACAATGCTGATGTGGCCTTTGCTAAAAATTAGTTTGACACCTGTGTTTCACAAGAAGGCCACAGGGAGCAGACGCCATTCACCGGCACTAAGGATAAGCCACAAATAGGTGCAGTTTTCAATGCCTGATGTTTGCATGTGTTTTACACGCAAACATCAGTGCAGACATGAAAAAAAGCATAAAACTACATAGATCAGGAGCAAACCTTACCAGGGCTGTGGAGTCGGCAAACCAAAGCCCCGACTCCTCAATTTCCCAAACCCCCGACTCCCTCATACACGGCGCATGTTTAAGTGATAACGTTACTGTAGTAACATGGTAACATCAGGCTGTTTATCACCTTATGATAAAATAATCAAGCTATTTAGGAAGAACAGACACTGACAAGCAAAAGGGTAACGATGTTTAGATCTTTTGAACACTTGTGGGTAGAGTTGAAGAAAAAGCTGTATTTGTATCCAAGTCCAGTCTGCACCAACACTGGGAATGTGTAGAAGAGACCTGGGATCAGATTTTGGTCAAGATGTACTTGAATCTGATCCAGAGCCCAGAAGGATTCAGGCAGTGCTGAAAAGCAAAGGTGGATTTCCCAAATACTAACAAAATAATAGAAATTAACATTTTGATTTTTAGGAGCAAAACAGTAACAATGCAGTTACAGGAAAGAATCTGCAGAACTCGGCAGATGCTAAATACTTGCAAGTCACATTTATGTATAAGATATGCAAGATGACTGTATATAAAATTACAGTAGCCTCATGTACAAAGCTGTAGTGGATGGTGAGATATGGAGCCTGAAAGTCACAAGTTCAAAACATTGTTACCATTTTGCTTGTCAGTATAAAATATATTTATTGGATATGACTTTAGAACACAAAAAAATTGTAAAAATATGCAAAATGCTGCAGGAACATTTGTGGAGTCTCTGAATTTGTTCTGAGAAATAGTATTGCCTCCATCAGATCCTGCATACATGGACTCACATCTGATCTCATTATTTCCAGGCTGGAGAACGGCCTCTCTACACTAACTTGGGTTGGGGGCAAAGCGGTGACCACAGGGGCAACATCTGTAACAATGTCAGGGTATAAAGGAATTGCCTCGGCCACAGTCAGTTTTGATGAATGGTTGAAATATTCTACTTCTTTGAAAGCAGGTGAAAAATTTTACTGAAATCTGTTTGCCCTGGAGCGGAATCTTTTCCCCTGGGGCAGCGCTTTGCCTGCTCCATGTCATCAATTACACTCCTCATGTGATAAGGCTGAAGATATGGCAGCAGTCGCACTGGCCGGACCCAATTCCTCTTGCTCTTTGCATCGAACTAAATGGACCAACTTATTATATATTTTGGGAGTCGGACTCGGTCAATTTTATGACGACTCCTGCAAAATAAGCACCGACTTCGACTCCACAGCCCTGAACCTTACACGAGCCCCAAACTTTGTGGGATTTTGAGAACTAAACCTTCATCATTTTTCCAGAACCACTGTTCTGGTGTTCTGCATTTTTTAAACTTCCAGTACCTGTTCCAGAAGTAGGTGACTTGTGTTAGTGAACATGAACACTGCGCTAGCAGTATATGGATGCTTCTGTATACATATAAAGTGGAATCTGTTGCCCGTGTTAAAACAAAAGTATGGAAAGAATAGCGCAGTCAACCATGCAACTCTATCCACCAATAAAAAATGTATACAACATATAACACCCCAAAGTAGACCAAGAAGACAATCTGTGGTTCCTCATTGGGTAAATGGGGGATAATGGGACGTTACCTGAGGCGCACAGTAAAAACACATAAAAAAAAGCGTAAATTATGTATTTTCCTTTTTACACATGTATTTTGTTGTTAGTTGTGTGACTGAAGCGTAAATGTGGCAAAAAAAGTATAGAAAAGCATCAAAATAAAAACAGGTGCAAAAAAGCCAAGAAAAATGTGCAGAAATTATGTGCATTGTTGCTTTTCTCAGCATCTGTTCTACGTTTGTATATTGTCTGTCACATAATTAGTGTCTAGACCCCAAAATGCATAAAAAAGTCAAAGTAAAAATGTATGAAAAAACATAAAATTATAAAAAATAATTTAGGAATTTCCCTTTTATTCAGTATCCGTTTTACGCATATATTTTGTTGCTTGAGGCATAACTGGTGCATAGACATGCCAAAAAATGCATGGAAAGAGGTCTCAAAGTATAATCCGTGTGTAAAAACAATAAGACAAAACAATTTTTGTAACTTACGTGCGTCTTTCCTTTTTTAAGCATCCTTTTATGAGTGTTTTGATACTTCGCGTGTAATTTTTAGGTGAAAAAAGTGTGGAAACTGAGTGCATGCTTCCTTTTCAGCATCCTTTTATGTGTGTATTCTGTTTGTTGCTTGGTCGCTGCAAAAGCGCACCAAAAATGCATTTTAAAAAGTTTAAAAGTAGAAATAGACGTAAAAACGCATACAAAATCCCTTTTTCCCTTTTCTTCAGCGGCTCTCATCAGCTTGTATTTCATGGTTTGTAGCAAAATTGTTGTGTAGATGTGCAAAAACCATGAAAAGAGGTATCAAAGTAAAAACATGAGTAAGGCTGGGTTCACACGGTGTATTTGAAGGGCGTAATTACGCCGTGTGGCCGGGGGCGGGAGGCCGGCACCTCGTCGGCCCATAGACTTGCACTACCAGCGGCGCGTATACGCCGCTAGTAATTCACATGTCACTTATCTCCCCCCGCGGCGTATTCGTCGAGCAGGGAGAGGAGACATAATCCATACTTCTCTATCAGAACTGTGGATTACCGGAATGGCTGGGACGTTTTCAGCCCGTAATTTGTGCACTCCGGCGCGTAATTACAGACTGAAATACGTCCAATTTTAAGCCGTGTGAACATGTCCTAAAAACACGTAGAAGAAAAAAATGTAAATTAGTTGCATCTTTCCCCTTTTTAGCACGTTGTGTAATTGGTGCACACACTTGGTAAAAACATGCATGAAAAAGGTTTCAAAGCAAAAACATTTTAAAAACATACTGTGGGGAAATTACGTTTGCCTTTTTTCAGCATCCTTTCTCCAGGTGTATTTTTTGTTGCATAATTGCTGCATAAACACAAAAAAATGCATTAAATAAGGTATAAAATAAATACTAAAAATGTGAGTATATTATGTGTCTTTCCATTTTCTTTAGCATCATTTTTATGCGGTCTTATCTGATAAGTTCCTCCTTGCGAAAACGGTGTGTAGAGACGTCAAAAAATACACAAAACAATGTATTAAAGGAAAATCGCGGAGTAGTTCTGGTTCACCTTCATGAGGGTGTGTGCTTTGGGGCCATTTGCTCTTAACAGGACTACACGCCGGTCGGCCACTTGCGTGATGCCTTCCTTTTGTGGAGGCAGTGTTGGTACACACATCTCCTCATATTATTGTTAAGTTGCACTGGAACACGTCTCCTCGTAATATCGTTAGGTAGTATTGGGAAGGCGCTGTATACGATAGCTCTGTACAACATATGGACAAGCTGCATATTGTCATTGTATACTTGTTTATTGAAAAATTTATGAATAAACATACAGTTAAAAAAAAAAAAAAGGAAAATCGCATGAAAAATGCAAAAATGATGCATGTTTTTTTCTTCTGCATTCTTTTTATGCGTGTCTTTTGCTGTCTGGCGCAGAATTAATACATAGATGTACCAAAAGAAGTATCAAAATGTGTGATGAATGTGTGTGAGTAAATTATGTGCATTTTTCCGTTTTTTCAGCATCCTTTCTAGGTGTGTTTTTGTTGTCGCATACTTGGTATGTAGACACATCAAAAAAGTATGAAAAAGGGTGCTTTCACACAATGCGTTTTTGGACGCAAAGACACACCAAAAGAAGTATGAAAAAGTTATCAAAGTACAAGCGTGTGCAAATCATGTACGCTTTTCTCCTTGTATCACCAGCATCCTTCATACGCGTGTATTTTGTCTGTCATGTAATTAACATGTCAATGCGCCAAAATTGCACGAAAAAAGGTATCAAAGTAAAAATACGTGTAACAAAAGGTGCATTTTCCCCTTTTTTCAGCATGCTTTTTACACGTGTATTTTGCTATTTGTCACAGACTTGATGCGTAGATACATCAAAAAAGTCTAAAAAATTTTCAAAGCAAAAACATGAGTAAAAATGAATTAAACATGCATAAATTAGGTGCATTTCCCCTTTTCATCAGCATCCTTTTTTACGTGTGGACTCACATAAATGGTGCGTAGACCCGCCCAAAAAATGCATGAAAAAATGTACGTAAATTATGTTTTTCCCTTTTTTTCCAGCATCCTTTTTATATATGTATTTTGTTATCTGTCGGGTAATTGGTGTGTAAATGTGCCAAAAATGCACAAAACAAGGTATCAAAGAAAAGAAAAAAAAAGCATTAAAGGGGTTTTGCCACGATGTAATGTTGACATGGGATCCTCCAAAATGGGTATTTAATCACTTTTCTAAATATATGTGATTACAAAAAGAGAAGCCTGTAAGAGCTACAGCATTGCTCAGTCCCCCTTAGTTTCCTGACAGTTTACATTAGAAACGACCAGAGGAGCTGATCTGGCCGACGTGTTTGCACTTCTTATCTGATGACAGGGAACATGAAGGAGCTTGCAAGCGGCTAGAGATAGAGTGCAGTGTATGAGGCTGTCTGCTGCATAGAGAATCCACTGGTTGTAATGTAATTATTTGAGTACACATTGCAGACACTCCCTTCTTCCTCGCTCTCTGCTCACCCCCCTCCCTCTCAACCCTGCAGCGTTCATGACTCAGCATGCTTTGTTTATCTTCTCTCCTGAGCAGATAAGAGGTAAGGAACACACTTCATGGCAAAACCCCTTTAATTATGTGCGTTTTCCCCTTTTCTAGCATCCCTTTTACGCATGTATTTTGCTGTTTGTCACAAAACTTATGCATAGATGCACCCAAAAAAGTGTAAAAAATTTTCAGAGCAAAAATGTGAATAAAAACCAATGAAACGTGCAAATTATGTGCATTCTCCTCTTTTCATCAGCTTCCTTTTTACATGTGAATTTTTGACACAATTGGTGCATAGACACACCAAAAAAGCATGAAAAAGGTGACAAAGTAAAAATGTGTATCATAACGTGCGTAAATTATGTGAATTTTTCTCTTTTATTTGGCATCCTTTTTATGTCTGTATTTTCACATAATTGTATTGTCACATAATTGTTGAACAGACCCGCAAAAAAATGCATGAAAAAATGTGCGTAAATTGTTTTTTTTCCTTTTTCAGCATCCTTTTTTGTTATCTGTCGCGTACTTGGTATATAAACGCGCCAAAAATAAACTAAACACAGAATCAAAGTAAAAGTGTGCGTAAATTATGTGCGTTTTGCCCTTTTTTTAAAATCCTTTTTACGCGTGTATTTTGTTATTTGTCACAGAATTGATGAACCTAAAAACATATCAAAGTAAAACCGTAAGTAAAAGCGAATGAAATGTGCAAAAATGATGTGCATTTTCCTCTTTTCATCAGCATCCTTTGTACGTGTGAGATTTTGATGCATAATTGGTGTGTAGATGCACCAAAAAAAGCTTAAAAAAGGTATTAAAGTATAAAACGCGTGTAAGGGTGAATTCACACAGCTTATTGCCTGCGTACATACTTCTAAAGCACTTGTGCTGGCCCCCATTCACTTTCGCTTTCCGTGCGGGGAAGAAGTGACATGTCACTTCTTTCTCCCGGCACTCAGTATGCGTCAGGGAATATGCTGGAAAACCATAGCACTCAATGATTTTATTGTAATTGCAGGCTGTACTTTTGGCGTATTGTAGGCCCGAAGTATGGCCCGCAATTACGTCCTAAAAATCTGCGAGAATTATGTCCGTTTTTCCCTTCTATTTAGCCTCCTGATTACATAATTGTCGCATAGACCCTTCACAAAATATTGTACGAAAATTAAGCTTTTCCCTCAGCATACTGCTTACGCGTGTAATTTGTGATCTGTTGCGTAGATCAGGGCTGTGGAGTCGGCAAGCCGAAGCCCCGACTCCACAATTTCCCAAACCTACGACTCCGACTCCCTCATACACGGCGCATGTTTAAGTGATAACTTTACTGTAGTAAATTGGTAACATCCGGCTGTTTATCACCTTATGATACAATAATCAAGCTATTAAGGTAGAACAGACACTGAGAAGCAAAAGGGTAACAATGTTTTGATCTTTTGAGCACTTGTGGTAGAGTTGAAGAAAAAGCTGTATTTGTATCCAAATCCAGTCTGCCCAACAATGGGAATGTGTAGAAGAGACCTGGGATCAGATTTTGGTCAAGACCTGCTTGAATCTGATCCAGAGCCCAGAAGGATTCAGGCAGAGCTGAAAACCAAAAGGTAGATTTCCCAAATACTAACAAAATATAAAAAATTAAAATTTTTATTTTTAGGAGCAAAACAGTAACAATGCAGTTACAGGAAAGAATCTGCAGAAACTAGCAGATGCTAATTACTTGCAAGTCAAATTTATGTATAAGATGTAAGATGACTATATATAAAATTACAGTAGCCTCATGTTCAAAGCTGTAGTGGATGGTGAGATATGGAACCTGAAAGTCACAAGTTCAAACCATTGTTACCATTTTGCTTATATTTATTGGATATGACTTTAGAACACAAAAAAATTGTAAATATGCAGAACACTGCAGGAACATTTGTGGAGTCTCTGAATTTGTTCTGAGAAATAGCATTGCCTACATCAGATCCTGCATACATGATCTCACATCTGATCTCATGATTTCCAGGCTACAGAACGGCCTCTCTACACTAACTTGGGTGGGGGGCAAAAAGCGGTGACCACAGGGGCAACATCTCTAACAATGTCAGGGTATAAAGGAATTGCCTCAGCCACAGTCAGGTCTGATGAATGGTTGATCGTCTACTTCTTTGAAAGCAGGTGAAAAATGTTGCTGAAATCTGTTTGCCCTGCGAGCAGAATCTTTCCCCTGGGGCAGCGCTTTGCCTGCTCCATGTCATCAGTTACACTCCTCATGTGATGAGGCTGAAGATATGGGAGCAGCAGCACTGGCCGGACCTAATTCCTCTTGCTCATTGCACTGCATAGAACTAACTGGACCAACTTATATATTTTGGGAGTTGGTCCATTTTATGACGACTCCGACTCCTGCAAAACAGGCACCGCCTCCGACTCCACAGCCATGGCGTAGATGGTGGAAAAATCTGCCAAAATTGCATAAAGAGAGCATGAACGTAAAATTGTGAGGAAATCTGTGCGTAAATTACGTGTGTTTTTTTCCCAGCATCCTTTTTTCACACGTATTTTGTTGTCCGTCGAGTAACTGGTACGTAAATTCGCCAAAAATGCATAAGAAAAGGTATCGAAGTAAAAATGAGCGTAAATGATGAATTTATCCTTTTTTTCACGATCCTATTAAGGGTAAGTTCACACAGCGCATTTTTGCATCTATTTTGTGGCGAAATACAGCCAAAACTATTTTCTAAACCCTACCCATAGACGGCAAAGCAAAATACGCGCAGACATTCACACAACGCATATCTTACTTGCGTAATTTTCAGTGCCTTAAAAGTTTGAAATACAAATTTTTTCAGTGGTATACAAATAGAAAAAATATAGAAGACAGAAATCTGCCTCGGGCACTACACATCGTCTTTGCCTTGGAATTACGCGCTTGCAAGTGCGTTGTTTCAATGACACAATGAACGCGTTTTGCGCTGCAAATGTACAAAACTTTCGTGCCAAATGAAGCGTTAGGCTGTGTTCTCACGGCTTATTTTTTGGGCGATGAATTTAGAGCTTACTTCACAGCAAATGCGCATTTGTAAGCAGGTTCTTCATGCATTTTCTTCATTTCATGAGTCTTTTGCTGCTTATTTTCATATTTTTTTTTCCATACAAGGGACTTCTCTGTAATTGATGCGCTTCTTGGTGGGTTTACACGCCAACAATAGTCATGAATTTTTTTGTATAGCGCAAAAGGCGTCAAACAGTGTGCAAAAGAGCACAACTGTCTGCCTGACACATGCTTATTACTATCATAATCAATGGGACCCTGCTGTCACTTTATTTTACACAAAATTGTACAAAAAACATTATTTTTTCATGCCTCAAAAATAAGCTTTATGGTTACGCGTTTCACGTACAGCTCAGTTATGGTGGAGACTATTACAGGAGCCGACCTATTAAGCATCTCCTGTGTAATATACCATAATATCAGTACAGTTTACATTCCCGACTGGAAAATACACGGCCTCTACACAACCACCTCATCACTACTTCATATGTATTTTATTATCAATTTGATATAAAAATTCTCTCAGGGTGTCATAAACGTGTCCACACTACACATAGACTGAACAGCCCTGCATAGACTGAGGAGCTAGTGAGTCACAGTGCCATTATCAGGCCACTACGACACGCCATCCCCTCAGCCGCCGCCATGTTGTCACTGCGGCCATCAAGCCCCGCCCCCTCCACTTTCCCGCCCTCTCGCCTGGAAAATTCCACAGGAAGCGAACGACAAACGGCTCCCAGCGCTTACCCACAATGCCCCGCTCCCCGTGCGCCCGCACAGGACTGGCTGCGGCCGCGGCTGCACACACACCGGCTGGAGGCGGCCGCGCTGTGACGTTCACACGTACGGACGAGTCAGCAGTGTGGTGGGGGGGCAGTGTCACATGACCGGCTAGATGGCGCCAGGAGCAGCTGCAGATGTCCTGTGTGTGAGACGTGTCACTCCATACAGGTGGCAGCAGCAGCAGACGGGGCTAGTGCCGCTTATCTGACCCCGGGAAAGCTGGGTGACCGGCAGGAATGAGACATTAGAGCCTGGCTGTCAGACAGACCTCACTGCAGAGCTAGTGTAGTAGCATCACCGTGCAGGAACCTGGGAAAGCTGGGTGACTGTCCCGAATACTGTCTTCAACAATTCATATATGAATGGTGACCTACCTGAATATATATATTTATCACCAGATCCCCTATAGACCGCAATAGAAAATCCGACTGTAACCAGTGCCCCATAAACCGCAATAGAAAATCCGACTGCAACCAGTGCCCATAGACCGCAATAGAAAATCCGACTGTAACCAGTGCCCATAGACCACAATAGAAAATACGACTGTAACTAGTGCCCCATAGACTGCAATAGAAAATTCGACTGTAACCAGTGCCCCATAAACTGCAATAGAAAATCCGACCGTAACCAGTGCCCATAGACCGCAATAGAAAATACGACTGTAACCAGTGCCCCATAGACTGCAATAGAAAATCCGACTGTAACCAGTGAATATAGACCGCAATAGAAAATCCGACTGTAACCAGTGCCCCACAGTCTGCAATAGAAAATCCGACTGTAACCAGTGCCCCATAGACCGCAATAGAAAATTCGAATGTAACCAGTGCCCCATAAACTGCAATAGAAAATCCGACTGTAACCAGTGCCCCATAGACCGCAATAGAAAATCCGACTGTAACCAGTGCCCCACAGTCTGCAATAGAAAATCCAACTGTAACTGGTGCCCCATAGACCGCAATAGAAAATCCGACTGTAACCAGTGCCCCATAGACCGCAATAGAAAATCCAACTGTAATCCTGTGCCCATAGATCGCAACAGAAAATCCGCCTGTAACCCAGTGCCCATAGACCATAATAGAAAATTGGTGCTGTAATATACTCATCACGGATTTTCTACTGCGGGTGTTTTAAACTGCTGGCCCCAACATGAATCCATTTAGTGGATTCCCGTAGGTGAATGTACCGGCCGGCGGGAAAACCACGTTCTTTGCACAAACTCACACCACAAACCGCGGTTTGGCAATATTATAATACCGTCGGATTTTGGATGGCATTTGCTGTGCAGATACATCCTTAGGGTATGTTCACACTGCAGACTGGGACACAGATTCAGCACTGAAATCAGCCGCGTGAACCTATCCTAAAACCACAGAGATGTCAGAACAGTTTTTGTTTTTTTTTTAAATTTTACATTTACTTCCCAAAAAATAAGGTTTTTCTTTTGGATCATGTACTATACTGATATAAACTGTAATCATGACACTAGTGTGAACATGGCGCCTTTGCTAAGAACTTTTGTCATTCATATTACATGGATGTGGCGCCATCTTTTGGTCGGGTCATGTCCATAACTTTCCCTATGTGTTTAATTCATCCAGTATTTATGCACTGTGATTTGACCGTACGTAGTTTTAGGGTAAGGCGTCACGCACAGGCATGTATTGATGGTTCAGCCTGCTATGTTCCACACATTACCACCTTGTTCCGCTCATTTTCATTAAAATGTGTGAAAAAATTATGGAATTAATGCCGTTTTTCAGGACTTTTCAAAGCTTCCCTACCAACTCCCACTGTGCTAAAATAGAAAATTAACCTATTTTTACTTCTCCCTTCACCACCGTTACAGAGGAGTTGTCCCCGGGTCACTCACTGATGACATCACGGTCATGGATCACATGATCCTGTGACCACTCTGCATTTATTTTTTTTTTATAAATAAAAACGACCTAAAATTAAAACCTAATTTAAAAAAAAAGAAAAAAAAAAGGCAAAAAATTTGTAGAAAAACCAAGTGCGAGAAAGCGTTATAGTATTCAAACCCGCGTGTACTACGGAAAAGGAAAATGTGCCTGCTCAGAGAGAGGGGAAAGCGGCCCGCTTTACAAAAAGAGTGAGATACAGATATAAAAAGAAAATGTAGTACAATACTTTCCTTTCTAAACTCCGTTTCTTTTTCCGGGGAATACGTCGGTTATCATAGCACTCTGAGTGCTATAATTTTGCGTATGATTTTGTGTGTAAGCAACCCCCTGCCGTGCATTGTGGGTGTGCAGCCCCCCTGCTGTGCTCTGTGTGCAGCCCTTCTGCCATACTCTGTGTGTGCAGCCTCCCTGCTGTGCTCTGTGTGTGCTGCCCCTCTGCTGTTCTGTGGGTGTGCTGCCCCTCTGCTGTTCTGTGGGTGTGCAGCCCCTCTGCTGTTCTGTGGGTGTGCAGCCCCTCTGCTGTTCTGTGGGTGTGTAGCCCCTCTGCTGTTCTGTGGGTGTGCAGCCCCCCTGCTGTTCTGTGGGTGTGCAGCCTCCCTGCTGTTCTGTGGGTGTGCAGCCTCCCTGCTGTGCTCTGTGTGTGCTGCCCCTCTGCTGTTCTGTGGGTGTGCAGCCTCCCTGCTGTGCTGGGTGTGCTGCCCCTCTGCTGTTCTGTGGGTGTGTAGCCCCCCTGCTGTGCTGGGTGTGCTGCCCCTCTGCTGTTCTGTGGGTGTGTAGCCCCTCTGCTGTTCTGTGGGTGTGCAGCCACCCTGCTGTTCTGTGGGTGTGCAGCCTCCCTGCTGTTCGGTGGGTGTGCAGCCACACTGCTGGTCTGTGGGTGTGTAGCCCCCCTGCGGAGCTCTGTGTGTGCTGACCCCTGTTTGTTCTGGGGTTTGCACCCCCTGCTGGTGCGTGTGTGTGCCCCTCTGCTGTTTGGGGGTGTGCCCCCCCTGCTGTGTGTGGTGCGCCCTCTGTGTTTGTGGGTTGACCCCCCCCTGCTGTTCTGTGGGGTGCGCCCCTCTGTGTTTGTGGGTGTGTCCCCCTCTGCTGTTTTGTGGGGGTAGCCCCCTGCTTTTTTGTGGGTGTGCAGCCCCCCTGCTGTTCGTGGGTGTGCAGCCCCCCTCTGTTCTGTGGGTGTGCAGCCCCCTGTGTTTTTTGGGGTGTGCAGCCCCCCTGCTGTGCTTGTGTGTGCTGCCCCTTTTGCTTTTCTTGGGGGGTGTTTTGCCCCCTGCTGTGCTGGGTGTGTCCCCCTCTGCTGTTTGGGGGTGTGGCCCCTCTTTTTCTGGGGGTGTGTGCCCTCGCTGTTCTTGGGTGTGCACCCTCCCCTTTTCTGGGGGGTGTGCAGCCTCCCTGCTGTGCTCTGTGTGTGTGGCACCCCCCCTGCTGTGCTTGGTGTGGTGCACCCCCCCTCCCGTGCTTGTGTTGGAGCCCCCCTGCCGGCTCTGTGTGTGTGTGAACCCCCCCTGCGTGCCTGTGGTGTCTGCAGCCCCCTCCCGTCCTGTGTGTGGTGTCCCCCCGCCGTGCTCTGTGTGTGTGTGCAGCCCCCCTGCCGTGCTCTGTGTGTGTGTGCAGCCCCCCTGCCGTGCTCGGTGTGTGTGTGCAGCCCCCCTGCCGGGCTCTGTGTGTGCGCCTCCCTCCCCGTCCCCTGTGTGTGTGCGCCCCTCCCTGCCGTGCTCTGTGTGTGCAGCCCACCCGCCGTGTGTGTGTGTGCCCCCCCCACCGGCTTGTTGACCCCCCCACCTGCTCTGTGTTCAGCCCTCCTGCCGTGCTCTGGGTGTGTGTGCAGCCCCCCTCCCGGGGTTTTTCTGTGTGTGCACCCCCCCCCTTGCTTTTGTCTGGTGTGTGCGCCCCCCCCTTGCTGTGCTCTGTGTGTGTGTGCAGCCCCCCTGCCGTGCTGTGGGTGTGCAGCCCACCTGCCGTGTGTGTGCAGCCCCCTGCCGGCTGTTGTGTGTCAGCCCCCCTGCCGGCTCTGTGTGTGTGCACCCCCCCTGCCGTGTCTGTGTGGTGAGCCTCCTCCCGTGCTTGTGTGTGTGCCCCCCCCCGCCGTTTGTGTGTGTGCACCCTTTGGGTTTGACCCCCTCTGCCGTACTCTGTGTGTGTGCAGTGCTCTGTGTGTGCAGCCCTCCCCTGCCGTGCTCTGTGTGTGCAGCCCCCCCTTGCTGTGCTCTGTGTGTGCCGCCCCCCCCTGCTGTGCTCTGTGTGTGTGTGCGCCCCCCCGGGCTGGGGTTGTGTGAGCCCCTGCCGTGCTGTGTGTGTGCAGCCCACCTGCCGTGCTGTGTGTGTGCAGCCCCCCAGCCGTGCTGTGTGTGTGCAGCCCCCCCCGTCTCTGTTGTGTGCCCCCCCCCCGTGTGCTGTGTGTGTGCAGCCCCCCGCCGTGCTCTGTGTGTGTGCAGCCCCCCCCGCCATGCTCTGTGTGTGTGCAGCCCTCCCGCCGTGCTCTTGTGTGTGTGCAGCCCTCCCGCCGTGCTCTTGTGTGTGTGCGGCCCTCCCGCCGTGCTCTTGTGTGTGTGCAGCCCTCCTGCCGTGCTCTGTGTGTGTGCAGCCCCCCCCTGCCGTGCTCTGTGTGTGTGCAGCCTTCTGTGTGCATCCCCTCTGCCGTACTCTGTGTGTGTGCAGTGCTGTGTGTGTGCAGCCCCCCTGCCATGCTCTGTGTGTGTGTGCAGCCCCCCTGCCGGCTCTGTGTGTGTGCAGCCCCCCCGCCGTGCTCTTGTGTGGGGCAGCCCCTGCGTGCTCTGTGTGTGGGGCCCCCTCCTCCCGTGCTCTGTGTGTGTGCACCCCCTTGCGTGCTCGTGTGTGAAACCTCCTCCCGTGCTCTGTGTGTGGCAGCCCCCGCGGGGCCTTGTGTGTGCAGCCCCTCTGCCGTGCGCTGTGTGCAGCCCCTCTGCCGTGCTCTGTGTGCAGCCCCTCTGCCGTGCTCTGTCTGAGCCCTCTGCGTGTTGTCGCAGCCCCCTGCCGTGCCTGTGTGCACCCCCTTCCCGTGTTGGTGCACCCCTCTGCCGTGCTCTGTGTGCAGCCCCTCTGCCGTGCTCTGTGTGCGCCCTTGCCGTGCTCGGTGCAGCCCCTTGCCGTCCCTTGTGAGCGGCCCCTCTGCCGTGCTCTGTGTGCGCGCGCGGCCCCTCTGTGTGCGCGCGGCCCCTCTGTGTGCGCGCGGCCCCTCTGTGTGCGCGCGGCCCCTCTGCCGTGCTCTGTGTGTGCGCGCGGCCCCTCTGCCGTGCTCTGTGTGTGCGCGCGGCCCCTCTGCCGTGCTGTGTGTGTGTGCGGCCCCTCTGCCGTGCTCTGTGTGTAGCCCCTGTGCTGTGTGTGTGTGTGCAGCCCCCCTCTGCCGTGCTCTGTGTGTAGCCCCTGTGCTCTGTGTGTGTGCAGCCCCCCTCTGCCGTGCTCTGTGTGTGTAGCCCCTGTGCTGTGTGTGTGTGCGGCCCCTCTGCCGTGCTCTGTGTGTGTGCGGCCCCTCTGCCGTGCTCTGTGTGTGTGCGGCCCCTCTGCCGTGCTCTGTGTGTGTGCGGCCCCTCTGCCGTGCTCTGTGTGTGTGCGGCCCCTCTGCCGTGCTCTGGGGTGTGTGCGGCCCCTTCCCGTGCTCTGTGTGTGTGCGGCCCCTCTGCCGTGCTCTGTGTGTAGGCCCTGTGCTGTGTGTGTGTGTGCAGCCCCCCTGCCGTGCTCTGTGTGTAGCCCCTGTGCTCTGTGTGTGTGCAGCCCCCCTCTGCGGTGCTCTGTGTGTGCAGCCCTGTGCTGTGTGTGTGTGGGGCCCCCCCTGCCGTGCTCTGTGTGTGTGCGGCCCTCTGCCGTGCTCTGTGTGTGTGCGGCCCCTCTGCCGTGCTCTGTGTGTGTGCGGCCCCTCTGCCGTGCTCTGTGTGTGTGCGGCCCCTCTGCCGTGCTCTGTGTGTGTGCGGCCCCTCTGCCGTGCTCTGTGTGTGGGGCGCCCTCTCCCGTGCTCTGTGTGTGTGGCGGCCCCTCTGCCGTGCTCTGTGTGTTTTGGGGCGGCCCCTCTGCCGGGGCTCTGTGTGTGTGCGGCCCCTCTCCCTGCTCTGTGTTTGTGCGGCCCCTCTGCCGTGCTCTGTGTGTGTGCGGCCCCTCTGCCGTGCTCTGTGTGTGTGCGGCCCCTCTGCCGTGCTGTGTGTGTGTGCGGCCCCTCTGCCGTGCTCTGTGTGTGTGCGGCCCCTCTGCCGTGCTCTGTGTGTGTGCGGCCCCACTGCCGTGCTCTGTGTGTGTGCGGCCCCTCTGCCGGGGGCTGTGTGTGTGTGCGGCCCCTCTGCCGTGCTCTGTTTTGTGTGCGGCCCTCTGCCGTGCTCTGTGTGTGTGCGGTCGCTCTGCCGTGCTCTGTGTGTGTGCGGCCCTCTGCCGTGCTCTGTGTGTGTGCGGCCCCTCTGCCGTGCTCTGTGTGTGTGCGGCCCCTCTGCCGTGCTCTGTGTGCGGCCCCTCTGCCGTGCTCTGTGTGTGCGGCCCCTCTGCCGTGCTCTGTGTGTGTGCGGCTCCTCTGCCGTGCTGTGTGTGTGTGTGGCCCCTCTGCCGTGCTCTGTGTGTGTGAGGCCCCTCTGCCGTGCTCTGTGTGTAGCCCCTGTGCTGTGTGTGTGTGCGGCCCCTCTGCCGTGCTCTGTGTGTAGCCCCTGTGCTCTGTGTGTGTGCGGCCCCTCTGCCGTGCTCTGTGTGTGTGCAGCCCCCCTCTGCCGTGCTCTGTGTGTGCAGCCCCCCTGCAGTGCTGTGTGTGTGGGGTTTTGTGTGTGTGTGTGTGTTTTGTGTGTGTGTGTGCACCCCCCTGCAGTGCTCTGTGTGTGTGTGTGTGTGTGTGCAGCCCCCCTGCAGTGCTCTGTGTGTGTGCGCGCCCCTCTGCCGTGCTCTGTGTGTGTGCGGCCCCTCTGCCGTGCTCTGTGTGTAGCCCCTGTGCTCTGTGTGTGTGCGGCCCCTCTGCCGTGCTCTGTGTGTGTGCAGCCCCCCTCTGCCGTGCTCTGTGTGTGCAGCCCCCCTGCAGTGCTGTGTGTGTGTGTGTGTGTGTGCAGCCCCCCTGCAGTGCTCTGTGTGTGTGTGTGTGCAGCCCCCCTGCAGTGCTCTGTGTGTGTGTGCGCGCCCCTCTGCCGTGCTCTGTGTGTGGGCGGCCCCTCTGCCGTGCTCTGTTTGTAGCCCCTGTGCTGTGTGTGCGCGGCCCCTCTGCCGTGCTCTGTGTGTGGGCCCCTGTGGCTGTTGTGCGCGGCCCCTCTGCCGTGTCTTGTGTGTAGCCCCTGTGCTGTGTGTGTGTGCAGCCCCCCTCTGCCGTGCTCTGTTTGTAGCCCCTGTGCTGTGTGTGCGCGGCCCCTCTGCCGTGCTCTGTGTGTAGCCCCTGTGCTGTGTGTGCGCGGCCCCTCTGCCGTGCTCTGTGTGTAGCCCCTGTGCTGTGTGTGTGCAGCCCCCCTCTGCCGTGCTCTGTGTGTAGCCCCTGTGCTGTGTGTGTGTGCAGCCCCCCTCTGCCGTGCTCTGTGTGTAGCCCCTGTGCTGTGTGTGTGTGCAGCCCCCCTCTGCCGTGCTCTGTGTGTGTAGCCCCTGTGCTGTGTGTGTGTGCAGCCCCCCTCTGCCGTGCTCTGTGTGTGTGCGGCTACTCTGCCGTGCTCTATGTGTGTGCGGCTCCTCTGCCGTGCTGTGTGTGTGCGGCTCCTCTGCCGTGCTGTGTGTGTGTGTGGCCCCTCTGCCGTGCTCTGTGTGTAGCCCCTGTGCTGTGTGTGTGTGCGGCCCCTCTGCCGTGCTCTGTGTGTGTGCGGCCCCTCTGCCGTGCTCTGTGTATAGCCCCTGTGCTGTGTGTGTGTGCGGCCCCTCTGCCGTGCTCTGTGTGCCTTGTTCCTATGTCTAGTTATCAGACACTACATATAGTATGTGTAACTTGTCCGGGTCCAGCAGGGGGCGTCCGATATCAGTGCAGACATAGACGGAAGAAGCTCCGCGTAGCCTCCTCTTCCCCTCAATGCTCTCGGGGCAGCGAGGGAATCGTGATTGAGTGATCGGGGCTGCTCGGCCGCGGGGATCGCGGGTCATCGCCGGAGGGGGCTGCGCCCGGGGTCACACCCACTGCCCTCACTGCCAGCGAGTCCGGGGGCAGCCGTGTGCGTGCAGGCAGCAGGGCCCTCAGCCAGGTGGGTGTCTGTGATCGCGCCCCTCTGGGGGTTAGTACATATGGGGCACAGGGCATGTAGTGCTGACAGGCCGCACATGTTACAGCTCACGGTCACTGTCACGATAGCTGCCTACTGTCAGGATACAAGGGGCCAGTTCCCGGGCTGCAGGCAGCTTTGATTGACAGGCCGGGGCCACCACTAACTTGCAACTCATACGAGCTCTGCTATTGGCTGCCTGGGGGATGTGACGTCACGTGATGACAACACGGGGGGGGGGTCAGCATCCTTTCCTGGTCTGACTGACAGGTGGACAGGAAGCATGCTGCTGGGCTGTGGCCTGGTACACACAGGGGACAGATAGCAGAGCACATGCCAGCTCTGCAGGACTGATGCCCCTGTGATACCCCTCTCTCTGTGCTCTGCAGGACTGATGCCCCTGTGGTACCCCTCTCTCTTTGCTCTGCAGGATTGATGCCCCTGTGGTACCCCCTCATTGCTCTGCAGGACTGATGCCCATGTGGTACCCCTCATTGCTCTGCAGGATTGATGCCCATGTGGTACCCCTCATTGCTCTGCAGGATTGATGCCCCTGTGGTACCCCCTCATTGCTCTGCAGGACTGATGCCCATGTGGTACCCCCCTCTCATTGCTCTGCGGAACTGATGCCCCTGTGGTACCCCTCTCTCTTTGCTCTGCAGGACTGATGCCAATGTGGTACCCCCTCATTGCTCTGCTGGACTGATGTCCCTGTGGCACCCCCTCTCATTGCTCTGCAGGACTGATGCCCCTGTGGTACCCTCTCTCATTGCTCTGCAGGACTGATGCCCCTGTAGTACCCCCTCTCATTGCTCTGCTGGACTGATGTCCCTGTGGCACCCCCCTCTCATTGCTCTGCAGAACTGATGCCCCTGTGGCACCCTCTCTCATTGTTCTGCAGAACTGATGTCCCTGTGGTTCCCTTTCTCATTGCTGTGCAGAACTGATGTCCCTGTGGTACCCTCTCTCATTGCTCTGCAGAACTGATGTCTCTGTGGTTCCCTCTCTCATTGCTCATCTCAGCTCTGCAGGACTGATGCCCCTGTAGTACCCCCTCTCATTGCTCTGCGTAACTGATGCCCCTGTAGTACCCCCTCTCATTGGACTGCGGAACTGATGCCCCTGTGGTAGCCCCTCTTATTGCTCTCCAGGACTGATGCCCCTATAGTATCCCCATCTCATTGCTCTGCAGGATTGATGCCCCTGTAGTACCCCCCTCTCATTGCTCTGCAGGACTGATGCCCCTGTGGTACCCCCTCTCATTGCTCTGCGGAACTGATGCCCCTGTAGTACCCCCATCTCATTGCTCTCCAGGACTGATGCCCCTGTAGTACCCCCATCTCATTGCTCTGCAGGACTGATGTCCCTGTTGTACCCCCATCTCATTGCTCTGCAGGACTGATGTCCCTGTGGTACCCCCATCTCATTGCTCTGCAGGACTGATGCCCCTGTGGTACCCCCTCTCTTTGATCTGGTGGACTGATGCCCCTGTGGTTCACGCTCTCATTGCTCTACAGGACTGATGCCCCTGTTGTACCCCCATCTCATTGCTCTGCAGGACTGATGCCTCTGTAGTACCCCCATCTCATTGCTCTGCAGGACTGATGCCCCTGTGGTACCCCCTCTCATTGCTCTGCAGGACTGATGCTCCTGTGTTACCCCCTCTCATTGCTCATCTCAGCTCTGCAGGACTGATGCTCCTGTGTTACCCCCTCTCATTGCTCATCTTAGAGCAGCATATAGAGGAGGTCCTAAGCAAGGACCCCCCCCATCTAATGCTCTGACTGCTCTGGTGTCTCCATGCATTAGCGCTCTTGCACACAGCCGTGTTATGTCTCAGTCCTTGATAGGGCTGCCATAGAGGTGTATAGAGTCATAATTTACCTCTGTTTGTTTTCAAATTTCATACATATATATGAGGCGACATGCATGATTTTTTTTGCGTGCGTTAGTAGCGTAGAATCTATGAACCTGTTCTACTGTAAATTTAGCACTTGCTAGCTATAAAGCGACACTTTTGGCTCAGGTAAACCACATTTAAAGTGCTCTACCTGTTCAAGCAGTAATGCGCCTGGATTTGCTGTTCAAAAGTCATACGTGTAGCTTCGTACGGTTGTAGTGCAGCACGCCTCCAGAACGTCCCCCAACGTCGGTGCATTACAAAGTGCCGCGGGTGCTTTGTAGTGCGCCTCATTAAAAATATAGCGAACAGGGCTGCGCCAGTTTTGGGGCTGGAAAGACGTCAGACTTCCGGTGCAGCCCCGTTCATACATGTTGCCCATAAAGTTTTTCCTGTTGGATTCCATTCAGTCCTGGCATTCCCCATCAGATCTCATGTTCAGCATTGCCGACTTCTTGCAGACTGCGCAGCTGCTAAAGTGGAGAACTGGTTGTCAGAGGCAGACGGGCTCTCCAGTGAAAATCGAGAATGGTGTATTTCCACCGCTGCTTCTCAATTGCTGTATACATGGTGCTCAATGAGTGCTGTATATATTTTGGATACTGTTGGTCACTGGTAACTGCAGGAGCTGCTGTGTCTTCACAAACCCAGATTGGCTCTGCAGTAAGTTCAGGGAGTCGTATTTCCCCTGAAGCTGGGCCTACAGGGAAATTCAGCAACAACAAAAAAACAAAGTTATTAAAAAAAATGCCCTTTAAGGTCTTTTTCTGACTTTATTGGGGCACAATGTGTATAATAAAGAAAAAAAATTTAAAAAAATGAATAAAACTGCCCAAACTGCAACTTTTAGCCCCGCCCTCGACGACCCTAAGGGCATGTCTCCACGGCACAGGTTATTTGTCGGTTTTACAAACCATCTGAAAACCTGCAAGCAATGCTCACCCATAGACTTCCATAGAAAATCCGTGCAGCAGGCCCCACTGCACGGATTTTCCACCGGACGGTTTTTTACACCGCCTGCGTTCCAAAAAACTTAGAACACGTTCATTCTTCCGCCCGGTTTTCGGGCGGAACATGAACATGTGGGTGCGGAGGGGGACGGCTGGAATCTGCAAACTGCAGACAAAAGCCGTCCCCGTGCGCGCAAAACAAAGACCCAAATACCAGTCGGCGTTTCCAACCGGTGTTTGGTCTTTGCCGTGTAAACGCACCCTAAGGGGATGTTCAAACAGTGTTTTTTAGATACGTTTTTCGGACCAGAACACGTATCTAACAATGTTCCTGTGGGGTTACATTAGTTTCAATGTAAAACAAGTATCGGCGTTTAGACGATATGTGTTTTACATGCGTCTTTGTGATGCGTTTAACAGACCTGATCAAATAATTGCTATGTCAATTCTTGTTCCATTATACGCATCACAAAACCCTATTTAAAACTGCAAGGTACGTTTTTGAAATCCAGAAAACGTATCCAAACACACAGCACACTTTGGGTATATGTTTGGATGCATTTTTCATATCGAAAAACGTATTACAAAACTATATGTTGCTTAAAACTATATATTGACTATATAAAGCACCCGTAACTGAAAAGTGACACAACTATAAAAACTTATTTTAGTGCTACTTTTTTCTATTAACATTTTTTTAAAAATGTGAAAAAGATTTTTTTATTGTTTTCTCTGATACTGTGAAAAATCTAATAAAAAAATTACATAAAAATAAAGCCTTATATATCACACAAAAAATCAGTAGAACAAATGAGCATGAGAAAGCCTTCTAGCATTCAAAACCACATGTACTAAAAAAAATAAAAATGTGCCTGATCAGGAAAGGGGGTAAGCGACCCAGTCAGGAACCAGTTAAAGAGGTTGTCTCGCCTTCTGTTGCATAGGGAAAAGCAACATTATTTAATTCAGGCATCCTATCACTTCCTGGTCAAGCCGTCTGTAATTAGCATATGTGTATTCATACTTCTGCTAATTACAAGATTAGAGAAACAATCTCCTGCTCTGAGGTCCAGGGAATCTTGAGAGCTAAAGTAAACAGTAGTAATTAGTGTCTTTTGTCTGAAAGATCAGATAACACACAAGCTCTCTGGCTGCCTGCAGTTCTGTGCTGAGACCTGTGTAATGACCTCACTCCCTGCTATCAGATAAGACAAACAGCAGAGGGTGAACAAACCAACAGGTCCTAACTAGAGAAACCTGAGAGCCCTCAGAAGATGATAAAATCATTTGTAGCTCCTCAACAACAAAAAAAATGAAAAAAGCAATATATTTGGAAAACATCTTCATTTAGTGTTCCCTACATGTTGTAAGCTAATCTTTGTAGTGAGACAAACCCTTTAAGTTGTATAACTCATTTTTCTTACCTTTTCTTCTTAAGGAACCAGTGGAATACATCATGATGGGAAAAGCAAGCCACTGCAGTTATGTGCTTCAACAGCTCTACAGCCAGAGAGACTGGGGGTTCCTCAGTGACTGTTGTATCTCCATCAATGATACTTACTTCCAAGCCCACAAGGCCGTCCTCGCCGCCTGCAGCTCTTACTTTAAAATGATGTTCATAAATCATCAGCACACCGTGGCGCAGATCAACCTCACCAACACCAAGATCAGTGCTGAATGTTTTGACCTGATATTACAGTTCATGTACCTAGGAAAAATCCTCAAAGCACCCGAAAATTTTGAACAGTTGAAGCACGCCATGAGTTACTTGCAGCTCTACGTTATCCCTGACAGCTTGGAGGACATACAGGATATCGATTCTTCCATTAAATGCTCCTCTTCTGCATCAAGTAGTCTAAGTAGTAAAATGGTGTTTGGTGTCCGCATGTATGAAGAACCCATGGCAAAGAGCAGAGAGGAACCAAGCAGGTGGCCCTCAGAGCCTTTACTACCGGTGAACACCAATACCGAAAAGCAACCTGAGCCCAGTGTGCCTCCTACATTGCGAAAGCAGATGCAGAACATCTGCAAGAAAACCCCTTCCCCAAAAGTGCCCAACACAAGAGATCGTGGGAACCGACGCTTCGGACGCAGTTACACCTGCGAGAGCTGTGGTTTTGCATTTAGTTGCGAAAAACTTCTCGATGAGCACTCCCAAACTTGCACTAATAGGCATTTCTTCCAAAATCGAGAAAACTCCAGCAACGACCAAAGCCAGAGCGGGAGCGAATCGCCAGTCTCAAAGTTCTCTCCAACCCAAGACAATATGCAAAGAGCAGACTCCAGCCAATGCATCGAGGCATCCGGGTCTTCCGAAAGTACCAAAAACTCATCCGTACTTCTGGCCGAAATAAAAACTGAAGCCATAGACACTACTGAGAAAGCCCCGGTCATTATAAAAATTGAGTCCGATGAGAACTCCATTGTGGAAATGGAAGATATTAATATTGTCAAAATTTCGGATAAAGATTATTTAGAGTCTTCGGACATTGATGACCTGGAGGATGAAGCAGACGAGGCGCTTGCTGGCTACTACGTCGGGGAACAATATAAAAGTGAGAAATCTGTCGATTTACGACGAGCTTTGGGGAGCTGTAGCAAGGGTATTGACTTTTTGGATCAAGATGGTGCAGAGACCAGCGAAGCCTCATCTGAGATGGCATGTGAACTGTGCGGCGTCACCGTCACCGAGCATGGCCTCACCTCACATTATCTGTCTCAACATATAGAAAATATATGTGCATGCGGAAAATGTGGGCAAATCCTCGTAAAAGGTAGACAGCTTCAGGAACATGCCCAAAGATGTGGAGAAGCTCAGGAGCGACTCGACACCAGTGGCAGGAACATGGACGAGAGGATGCACTTTGGAGATGGCATGGAGGAGACCTCAGGAATGGGAGAGGTGCTGGCAGACATGTGGGATGACTTAAGTGAAGGTGGCATTGGCACCAGCAAACAGATTTATAAACATTCCTCCTGCCCTTACCGTTGTCCTAATTGTGGGCAGCGCTTCGAGTCGGAGAACCTGGTGGTGGAGCACATGTCTCAGTGCTTGGACCACGAAGTCTTCAGAGCTTCTGTGTCTGACGATAACGATAAGGATCATCGGAGGAAACATTTCTGTGACATCTGCGGCAAAGGCTTTTTCCAACGCTGCCACTTACGGGAACATTATACCGTCCACACCAAGGAGAAGCAGTTTTCTTGCCAAATTTGCGGAAAGCAGTTCCTGCGAGAGCGCCAGCTCAGGCTGCATAACGACATGCACACGGGCATGGCTAGATACGTTTGTTCGCTGTGCGACCAAGGAAATTTTCGCAAACATGACCACGTGCGTCACATGATCTCCCATTTAGCGGCAGGGGAAACCATATGTCAAGTTTGCTTTCAGATCTTCCCAAATAACGAACTCCTAGAGCAACATATGGATATTCATCTGTATACGTGTGGAGTCTGTGGTGCCAAATTTAACTTGAGGAAAGATATGAGGGCGCACTACAACTCCAAGCATTTTAAGAAAGCCTAGACTTTAAGAAAAAGAAAGTTACCCGTACAGCAAAGAAACCAAAGGTCTAAACATATACACAGGACATAGAAACCCTGCACTTCCGTCTTGTTTTTTTTTATATTATATATGTTTATGTTGATAGGGTGAGGATGCATTTCTAAGTAAATATATACATATATAGTATATAGTGGACCTGTGAAAATATATCTGATAAGATTTGGAATTTTTTTTATTTTTTTTTCGCTCTTCAATATTCATATTCTGTTACACAAAATTTTTTAGAGACCAATTGTATGTAGAAATAACTGGATGTACCATGACTGCCTTTCTACCCCTTCTACAAAGCATGATCTCTTGTCATGAATTGCTGGTGTGTTTGGAATTACTGTAAAACATAGCTCCTTTTTTATGGTATCTCAAGCTCTTGACCTATTCGGGTTTGTTCACATTTTTATTGATCTCAAGCTACCCCAGAAGATAAGAACGCCAGATGCAAGAAGCTAGATGCGTTGCCCTCTGCATTCCTTTCAGCATGGCAAAAGCTGAAATGGGGCACCTGCGGGAACAACGCTAACTCCTGTCAACTCGTTTGATCAAGAAATACTGCATGAAAGGTTTTTTGATCTTGTACAATAACATCAAAGAGACACTGCATATGATGTACCTGTGTGAACGCACCCTTGCTGTTTGTTCCAATAGTGCTTGTAATCTAGGGAGCTCTTCTTTGGTACTAATTAAATACTATACAAATTAATAAATCTATATGCATACGTTTATCTGTATAGCACCATGCCGCCATAAGGACTTGGGATGGAGAAAGAAGTGCAATTAAAAGGGATTTCTATTCACATAAAGTTAGATTTTTACTAGGTGGTTGGGTTCAGGTACATTAAAGGAACACTGGCTTTAATTGGTACACTATGTTATACTAAGTACCGGGTCCTAGTGGGCGGATCATAGTGAAAGGATTCATTGTATTAGAAAATCCCTAATTCATGCACTGCCCCAGAGGTGCAAGGTATAGCACAGTGTATATGGACATGTTCACAAGGCAGGGATATTTATATATATATATATGTCATTGTATATATGATACAGAGTCAGTGTGGCTGTAATTGACATATTTTTTTGTTGTATGTGTGTATATATAATCATATAATTATATGTGACGTGTGAATGATACTTATGTGTGTGTGTATATACATGCATCACTTGTGTATGTGTGTGTATATACATGCACATGCATCACGTGTGTATGTGTATATATATACACATTGTGTATATATAAGGGTTTATATACATGTACATGCAATTCATCGCTTGTGTATGTAAGTGTATATACATGCATCACTTATGCGTGTGGATATATATATATATATATATATATACACACACAAATACATTATGTATATATGTGTTTATATACATGCATATGCATCACTTGCGTATGGGTTTATGTGTGTATGTATATGTATGTGTGTATGTACACACACATGCATCACTTGTGTATGTGTGTGTGTGTATATATATATTTGTGTGTGTGTACAACTGGTCCAGTAGCGCCATCAGGGCAGTGTTTGCAGTACTTTCTGTCCGGGACCCTGATCACATTTAGGGACCAGGTTATATGGTGCAAGATAGGAACTGGTCATAGGTAGGGGCCTAGATGCTTCAGTTGTATGGGGCCTTGAAATTAATATTGGTGGCCCAGACCAGGTGCATTACATTGACCGTCCATTACCGGCTCAGCTGTTTTCATTGTATTTTCCTCAGTGAACAATGTTGGTGATGCTGCTGCCTTTTCTTGGCCTAGCAAAACTGCATAGGATGAGAATCCACGAACAGCAGGAGCGCTGCAGTTTTTATGGCATCTACATTGGAGGTCCTGTTCTGAGCCTCTGCTGCAGAGGCAGCACCGGATTCATTACCTGATGGAGCCCAATGAACCACATTGACATTAATGGGGTCCATCATTCTAACTAGAAACAATAGCATTTCATACTGCTCTATTTTTTTTTAGTTGTTTTTGATGGAAGTAGTGGACCTTCCACATGGAACCTCCAAGGTAGATGTGAACCAGACCTGAGCTGACCAAACATCTTCAGTAGCTGCTGGTCTGTTTTGTGCATGTATTTTAGATGGGTAGAGAGGAATAAACTGTTACCAGTCTCTTCTAGCGAGGGCTTATCTCCCCTGAAAACAAAAGAATAGGATACGTCGAAATCTGAATACTGATCTTTTCCTCAGAAGTCAGGACATCTCTATTCACCTTAGATCAGGGCTCGCCAACTCCAGTCCTCAGGACCCACCAACAGGTCATGTTTTCAGGATCTCCCACTGAATGCACTGACAATAATTAAATCACCTGTGCAATGCTAAGGAAAGCCAGAAACCATGACCTGTTGGTGGCCCTGAGGACTGGAGTTGGGGACCCCTGCCTTAGATAGTTGACCCATCCTGACAATTTCAGTGAGTTTGGCCAAAATAAGCGTTGCGTGTATGTGATTTCACACACAGTATTTTTTGGAAAAACACACTCCAGTTTTCGATGCAGTGTTTTGAACCAAAGCCAAAAGTGGATTTACAAAGAGTGGTAAATCTAAAGGACCCGGGTTATGTTCACGTCAATGGATTACAGTCTGAATATTTTTCTGTCCAATCCACGTGGAATCAACCTCTAAAATCTGTGTCGTTGAATGCAGATTTCAGATGTTGATTTTAAAAGCTACACAAGGCTTTCATGCTGAAATGTAATTGACTTTAGTGGAAAGTTTTAATGCAGATTCTGCACCACTTCCATCTTAAAAATTTTTATTCTTTTTTTTTCTGCGGCGTGGATTTCTATATGAACCACAACGTGGATTTCCCTTTGAAGTCAATGGCATACTTAGTGCAATCGGATTTCACTGTGGATTTGGCAAAGAATCCTTGAAATCCTTGTACTAATCCGTCATGTGAACATAGCCTTAGGGTATGTTCACACGATTTACTGTGGCGCGTACAGTACGTGCCGCAGTACATCTTGTCTTTCGTGAGCTCGCGCTAATACGCACGTACTCCCGTGCACTACTCGTGGCGCGTATTCGCTGCAAATAATTTACATGTCACTTATCTCCCCAAGCGTACAAGACGATCGTATTGTACGATCGGGGAGAGGAGGCGTAATCCATAGTTTTCTATGAGAACTATGGATTACCGTAATTTCGGCATGCATCTCACCCGTATTAGAGCGCAAATACGCGGCGAAATGCGCGCCGAAATTACGTCGTGTGAACATAGCCTGATGCCTCCTCTTCTTGATGGATCCACTCCTGGATTTGGCTCAAAAAATTCTAATGGAATGTTTCTAAAAAAAAAAAAAAAAACCTCTTAAGCGTGAAACAAGCTTTGCAATGCTATATGTGGAATTCATTTCAGCAGGTTTTTTTTGACAGCTATAGGTTCACACCACATTTCTGACTTCCATTTAATGTGCATGCCAGGCTGTATATATCAAATGCTTGACAGATGCCAAGTAGTGGCACTTGACAGAAGCCAAATAGTGTCATCCTTCACCCATATGGTCCTATTGTAAAAATATTTGTCCATTTAACGTATAAGGTTTCATTTAATGCTGTTGTATAGAATAGAGTGTCACGGATGCCCCTGCAGCCCTCGTCCCGGGTCGCAGGCGCATCCGTGCACCGCTGCTGAGCGACGCCGCGTCCCGCACGCCGGGTCGTGGGCGTGCTTGTCCCCTTTCCGGTCCCGAGTCTCACCCGGCCACGCTCCTGCTGCTGCTGCCTCTGTCCCTCAGCGCACGCGGTCCCGCTCCCTAGAGCGCGCGTTCCCCGGCAGTGTTAAATTTAAAGGGCCAGCGCACCGGTAATTGGCTATTATCGGTCGCTGCCCCTATTTAAGCCTGCCTCTTCCTAATAACCTCGCCAGATCTTTAGTGCCCATTGCCTATTGAGAAAGCGTTCTGAGAAGTCTTGTTCTGTTTACCGTGTACCGTACCTTCTTGCCTAAGTCCCTCGACCACGAACCTCTGCTGCCTGCCCAGACCTTATTGTCCCCAACTACGAGCCTGCCTGATGATTCTGTACCACGCTTCACCCTTGGCCGCCACCGCGAGCAAGTCCCGCCACTGGAAGCGACCTGGTAGTTCTCCGCCGCAGCAAGTCCATCCCGCTTTGCGTCGGGCTCTGGTGAAAACCGGGACCTACTTAGATTCCGCTCCCTAGCGTGGGCTTCCACCATCGCTTGCGGTGGTCCAGCAGATCCACTACCTCGGTGCGTTACATAGAGTAGACTTCTGTACTAGGATAAACTGTTTTTTGTGCCGTATACTAGCCAAAGAGGCTAAAAGGGCACTCATTTGGCCTCTATCAGGCCATTTAATCTTATGGATATGTTTAGCATTTACGTTGGGAGCTTTCTCAGCATATATACATGACACAGGTATCACAAATAATGATGTGTCCTTAGCCTTATCTTGTCAAACATAAGTGAAAGGCTTATGCTTGTCTCATAGAAGCTAACAAGAATATTACTGTATATTTGTATGTTGTGTTTTGGTATATAGACGTCAGCCATGCAGCCCAAACATGACGAGAACAGAGCACTCATGAAGGGCAGAAGGCATCCACAGTGACATATAGTCATCACAAATGACCTCGGATGACGACATGGTTTTGTGTAGAGATTTATTGGTCTCTCAGAATGGAAATTGCACACGTGCATATCGCTGTAGTGGGGACACTGGAAGGAGTCAACTTCTGGGCACACGGCCGTGATACGTCTCAGAACATATTGTCTGTGTTTTATCTGACTGTCTATTTCTTAAAATAAAACAGATCTCTAAAATGAAGTAGGAAATCTTCCTTGTGCTGGGATCTGGCAACAAAATGGTTCTAACATTTCAGGAGGACCCACTTCAGTTAGGAAAGCAATGAGGCCCAGGACAGGTACAATCTCCAATCTATACAGGCAGTCCTCCACTTACAACGTTCCGACTTACATCTGTCCCCTAGTTACAAACAGAGACTTATGGGGAATGCTGGCACTTGTAGTTCCATGTTCCACAGCAGATAGTAGCTGTGGAACAACAAGTTCCAGCATGCCACAGCAGCACATGAGGTGAAATCTTCTTAACAGTGGCACAGACAGCAAAACAAATGTAAAAACCCTTCTCTGCACTATCCGAAACGAAAAGAAAAACATTTGTTCTGGAGTTACATGTAATAAATATACCTGTTCCGACTTACATACAAATTCAACTTAAGAACAAACCTACAGTCCCTATCCCATTCGTAACCTGGGGACTGCCTGTATTAAAATTTGGTGCAAATATGCATTTTAATATTGAACAAGACCGCTCCTTTACCTTGTACTTGATTGACTGTTTTGTTGCTTTCAGTCTGGGGTGTCAAACTCATTTTCACAGTGAGCCACGTTGTGGTTGCCCTTAAAGGGCTTTGGAGGGTTCCTGGGTAGGGCTGTTAAATCTGCTCCACCATTACTGAACAGATTGGTTTGAAGGTGTAGGCTGAAGCTCCGAATCCAAGATGGTGATCGCTCCTAGTGCTTGCGGCGCCACCACCTCTGCCGAGTGCTGGCGGCATCTTCCAGGGATAGTGGAGAGTCGGACTGTCTGCATCCAGACTCTGTCCATCCCTGCTTGCTGTATCTAGGCTTGCATGGGCCACATAAAATGACGTGATGAGCTGGATTTGGGCCTTGAGCTTGACATGCTTGTAGTTTTAGTCTTGCATTACAAAGTAGATCCGATGGTCCAACAGGCTTTTATCTAAGGACATGTTCACGTGGCGTCTTTTTAGTCCATATTTTGGGCGTACTTGCACTGCAATACGCGCCGAACTACGGACTGTAACCACGGTAATAATAGCTGTCATAGAGAGCTATGATTACCCTTCGTTTTCCCCGACATGTACTGTGCGCCTGGTGATAGAAGTGACATGTCATGTCTTCCTGGGGATAATGAGAGTGAATGGAGCCCCCCCCCCAGCACTTTAGAAGTACGCGCTGGCCACTGCTTAGTTCTAAAACACCCGCCATCTTGCACTGCGCAGAGGTACTCACCGCAAGAGGCCGTGCGAACATACCCTAAGGCTAAGTTCACAGCATATCCAGGTAGACTATGTGATGCATACATTTGCCATAGATTCCTATTAGAAAGGTAGGTATGGGGAAAGAACACAGTTAATCCAGCTACTGAGAGACTATGGGCACGCTAGATGTATACATCAGGAGATGTTGACAGGGCTACTATCATGATAGGGTATGTTTCAGGGGCCCTGAACATTGTTTCTTTTTCATTTTAAAGGGGCCCACCAATAGGAACTGGTAAAAGATAGGGGACACTGATGGTTAGGCTGAAATTACTGATGGCAGCCCTAAATGTTAAAGGGGTTTTCTTACCCTGCTGTGGGTCAGGCTGTGGATGGTTCTAGAGCAGTGATAAGCGTGTTTAGCTCCTCTATAACTAGCTGAGCCTTACAGTGCAGGAGATTTAGTCTGTAGTAAACAAAGCTTCAGAGCTCCAAAAAGTAAAAACAAATGTTTATCAAAGGTAAACTATCTAATCTAGTTAGATAAACACTCTGCTTCATATGACCATGGTGATATCATTCCCTGCTCGCTGTCCAATCAGGAAGGGAAATATGGATCATAACCTAGAGACACCTGTGTGCAGTCGAAGCAGATAAAATCTCTCTTATCTTCTGACCAGGGCAATATCAAAAGAGAAATGTGTTTAGTAAAAGTCTTCATTTGCTTGTCCCTTCATGTTGAAAACTAATGATTGTAGTGAGAAAACCAATTTAACTTCAAACATGATGTGAACCTAGCCATAGCTGTGTACTGGAAACATTCTGATGTAGGAGGCAGCACAACATGAGCTCACATTCATAAGATGTTACCGGTCTTATGAAACATCATATATGTCCAGGGCCGCCAACAGAAATTTCAGGGCCCCATACAGCTGAAGCGTCTGGGGGGCCCCCCTCAAACCACACCCCCGGGTGGCTGGACATGCGGTTAGGTAGCTGGGTTCGGTAGCCAGGCAGTCAGGCAGGTAGCCGGGAAGGCAGGTGGGTAGCCAGATGGGTAGGTAGGTAGCCAGACTAACTAGCCAGGCGGACAGGTAGGTAGGTAGGTAACTGGGGGGGTAGGTAGCAAGGCAGTTGGGTAGTCCGGCAGGCAAATAAGTAGCCGGGTGGGTTGGTAGCCTGGCTAGGTAGCCGGGCGGGTAGGTAGGTATCCAGACAGGCAGGTGCGTAGCCAAGTGGGGGGATAGGTAGCCAGGCAGGTAGGTAGCTGGACAGGATGATATCCTTGCTAGGTTACCAGATGGGCAGGTAAGTAGGTAGCCAGGTAAGTAGGCATGTAGTTAGCCTGGCAGGCAGGTAGCCTTGCTATGTAGCCAGGCAGGCAGGTAAGTAGGTAGCTGGGCGTTTAGGTAGCCGGGCAGGCAGACAAGGAGCCAGGCAGGTGGGTAGTTAGGTAGCCAGGCAGGCAGGTGGATAGCCAAGTAGCATGTGGGGGGGATAGGTAGCCAGGTGGGTAGTCAGGCGGGTTGTTAGGCTGGCTAGGCAAGTAGCCAGACAGGCAGGAAAGTAGCCGGGTGGAAGGGCAGGTGGCCGGGTGGAAGGGCAGGTAGCCAGGTGGAATGGTAGGTAGCCAGATGGCCAGGTGGAATGGTAGGTAGCCAGGCAGGCAGGTGGCAGGGTGGAAGGGCAGGTAGCCAGGTGGAAGGGCAGGTAGCCGGGCAGGTGGCCGGGTGGAGGGGCAGGTAGCCAGGCAGGAGGCCGGGTGGAGGGGCAGGTAGCCGGGCAGGAGGTCGGGTGGAGGGGCAGCGAGCCGGGCAGGAGGCTGGGTGGAGGGGCAGGTAGCCGGGCAGGAGGCCGGGTGGAGGGGCAGGTAGCCGGGCAGGACGTCGGGTGGAGGGGCAGCGAGCCGGGCAGAAGGCGGGGTGGAGGGGCAGGTAGCCGGACAGGAGGCCGGGTGGTGGGGCAGGTAGCCGGGCAGGAGGCCGGGTGGAGGGGCAGGTAGCCGGGCAGGAGGCCGGGTGGAGGGGCAGGAGGCCAGGTGGAGGGGCAGGAGGTCGTGAGGAGAGGCAGCGAGCAGGGCAGTAGGCTGGGTGGAGGGGCAGGTAGCCGGGCAGGAGGCCGGGCGGCGGGGCAGGTAGCCGGGCAGGTCGTCGGGTGGAGGGGCAGCGTGCCGGGCAGATGGCTGGGTGGAGGGGCAGGTAGCCGGGCAGGAGGCCAGGTGGAGGGGCAGGTAGCCGGGCAGGAGGCCTGGTCTGGGTGGAGGGGCAGGTAGCCGGGCAGGAGGCCTGGTGGAGGGGCAAGTAGCCGGGCAGGTCGTCGGGTGGAGGGGCAGTGTGCCGGGCTGGTGGGCGTGTGGAGGGGCAGGTAGCCGGGCAGGAGGCCGGGTGGAGGGGCAGTGAGCCGGGCAGGAGGCCGTGTGGAGGGGCAGCGAGCCGGGCAGGAGGCCGGGTGGAGGGGCAGGTAGCCGGGCAGGAGGTCGGGTGGAGGGGCAGGTAGCCGGGCAGGAGGTCGGGTGGAGGGGCAGGGAGCCGGGCAGGAGGCCGGGTGGAGGGGCAGGTAGCCAGGCAGGAGGCCAGGTGGAGGGGCAGGTAGCCGGCCAGGAGGCCGGGTGGAAGGGAGGGCAGGCAGCCAGACAGGAAGGCAGGTGGCCGGGTGGGGCCCCTCTCCTACAGAGAGAGGGCCTGCACTCCTAATTACAGCTAACATTGATGGATCAACTTACTTTTCCTGCGCTGCCACCGGAGCCGGGCCCTCCTCTCTCTCTCTACCCGCGCGGCTTCTGCCCAATGGCGGGATGTGGGACAATTCGAATCAGTAAATCCCCGCCCATGGGGGGCGTGGCCTCACTGATTAACTTAGCCGTCCAGCCTGCCCGCCGGCAGAGCGAGAAGAGGGCCCGCCTGCTCCGGTCACAGCGTGCAGGAGGAGTAAGTAGAGCACGCACTGCGCATGTCAATCAGCGCAGCTGTGACCGGACCTGCAGTGCCGCCTTGCCCTCACCCCCCCCCCCCCCCAGCCCTCTGGGCCCCAACCACACACAGCGGTGCTGCACATGTGCTGCACGCACCATGGCCTGTTCTCTAGCATTTCTGCGAAGCAAGGGGGGGCGGAACCCCCCAGCTGGGGGAGGGCCCCCCCTGCTTCACGACCCCCCCGGGCCCCATACTGGATTTACTGTGAAACCCCCCCAAATTTGGGGGCCCCTGAAATATGTCACAATGAAATTCTAAAAAAAAGTTTTCAATTTTAAATTTTGGTTTGGTCCCCCAAAAGTACATTTGAAAATCTAGGGTTTTTGTGCCCCCAAAAAAATAATGTATATTTTTTTATTATTTTGGGAAAAAAAAAATATCTTTAATTTAGCCACAGATGTTACATTTTTTAATTTTGGGTTACTTTAAAACGGGGGGTCAAATGGCTTTATAAGGGCTTGTACGGTGGTGCCCCCAAATTGAAAGCTTTGTGGCCATTTTGGGAAAACCAATGAAGAACCCCCGGGGTTAGGGGGAGGATACTAAAGAATAATTTTAAAACTAGGTCAAAGCTAAAGGGGAAGGACCCCAAGGTTGTGTTTGGGAAATTACTCCCGGGGCCCTTGCGTACTCGGGAAAGACAGCGGGAGCTCAGGGGATTTTAAAATGCTTGGCGGGAATTTCCTTGGTTTGTGGGACGGGGGGTTTGGGTTTTAAAAACATGGGCTGATTTTCATTGGGGTACAAATTTTTTTTTTAAAAGATAAATTGCATGAAGGGAAAGGGGGGGTCGGCTGTGTGGGGGAAAGTTTCTAAAAGGGGGTTGGGGAAATTTTTTTTAAACTGGGGATGAGGGGGGGGGACAAAAATGAAAATAAAGGGGAAAAAAGGCCCGGGTTTTAGAGAGGGGGGCAGATATATAGGGGGGAAAGAAGGGGGGAAGGGGGGAGGTGGGAGTAGACCAGGGAAAAAGGAACCCATGTGTTGCAACCGGGGCATTGAGATATGGGGTCCCCACAATATCTCATGTAACCTCATCCATTACTAATTGTTTTAAATAAAAAAATACATGCTGTCTAATAAAGGTAAAAATGTATAACCCCATCCATCATCTAAAAGGGGGTAATGAATAATCCCATGCCATTCCCCAAAGGAGAGATTTTTAAAATCGAATGCCGCTTTCTGAACAGGAAATTTTTTAAATCCCTTTGCTTTTAAACTGATGGGGTAATGTTTTGATCCCATGCGTTAATGAACTTAAAAAATACTATCCAAAAACGTTGACGGAAATTGAAAAAGGGAAAGGGGAATTTAAAAAGGGTCTATTCACAAATGCTAAAAGTCTTGCAAAAAAAATGGGGGAACTTGGGCGCTTGTTTTTTAAGGAGCGATTGAGGGGGGTGGGTTTAATTGTGAACAGGGTGGAAAAAAAAACCTTTGCATGTTTTGGGAATAAATTTAAAAAGGTTTTAATCTATTTAGGAAAGACAGGCGAAAGGAGGGGAGGAGGGGGTGGGGTCTGTATGTAAGGGTAATTTTAAAAGGCAAATGTGAAAGAGGAAAATAAGGGCGGAGGGAGCTATTTATGTGAAAACATTGTGGGGGGGAAATAAAGGGGGGGGAAAAACAATAATGCAGAAAATTTTATTTTTTGGGGTAAACTATTGACCCCCGAACAAACACTGAGGGGATAGAAGAAAGATTCATAATAAAAGGTGTGGGGCAGAAAGGCGGTACGTGATAATAATGGGTGACTTTAATTTCCCCGGCATTGATGGGGTCACGGTTCTGATCAACTGAAAAAAAAGGGAATTCCCCAATCTGTTAGAAAAAATTTTAAAGGGGCAGTTTGTTGGGGGGAACCCCCTAGGAAAAGGGTTTGTTGAATCTGGGGCTTTTCTAAAACAGAACTAGTCGGGGAAATGGTCACGGTTTTTGAAAATTTGGTAACAGTGGAAAAAAAAAAATAAAAAATTCTTTTAGCAAAAAACTGGAAAAAAAAAAAAACAGAGCGGGAAGGCAAAAAAAATTTAATTTTAAAAAAAGGGGCCAAAATTTTTTTCCCTTTTTGGGGGGATGCAATACAGGGCCTAACTGGGGGCAGTATTTGCAAAAAAGTGAATAGAAGCCCCCAAATGGGGGAAACTTTTTAAATTTTACTTGGGGAAATTTATTGCAAAATATATTCCCATGGGTAACAAGTATAGGCGGGCTAAAACAAAAACCCAAAAGGCTTTTACCCTTTGTTAAAGGGGAATAAAAAAATAAAAAAAAAGGGCATTTAAAAAAATATAAGTCAGAGGGGTCGGGGATTTAGCCTTTTAAAATTATAGAGAGCTTAATAAAAACTTTTAAAAAAAAATGATAAAGCACTAAAATTTAAATGAAAGGAAAGGGGGCCAAGGAAAACAAGACAACCCCCAAAAAAATCTTTTAAAAATTTAAATGCCAAAAAAGGGCCAAAATCAAGAAATAGGACCCTTTTAAAAACCTGTGATGGGGGTTTGGCCCCTGGGGACCCAAAAAAGAGGGGGAACTAAATGGTTCTTCGCCAGTATATATATCAATGAAATATTTGTTGGGTGGGGGTGGGCCAAGTGAAAAAGGGAGGGGGGTTGGGAGTACTTTGGGGGGTTTAAAACATCATCTGCTTATTTTTAATTTGGGTTTAGTGTAGAAAAAGTGAAAGCCCAAATTTAAATTTAAAATTTAAAGTGGGAAAAAGGCTCCAGGGCCCCCGGGTGGGTTCACCCCAAAAGTTCTTAAAAAAGCTCAGGTCGTTTTTCTTTTGTGCCCCCGGGAAATGATTTTAGAGTTTCCCCTGGTGATGGTATGTACCAGGAGGTGGCGCAAGGCAATGTATTTTCCCATCTTAAAAAAAAGGCCCCAATCTTGCCCAGGAAATTTATAGACCAGTAAGTTTAACTTGTTGTGGGAAAATGTTTGAAGGGCTCAAAGGGACTTATACGGGAGTATGTTTACAAACACAATTTTTATTAGTGATTGCCCGCATGGATTTTTTAAGGACAGAAGGTCAGACAATTGTCTGTTTTTATAGGGGTGGTAGAAGTTGGTAGCGGGGAGTGTGGATATTGTGTTTTTTGACTTTTCAAAGGCATTTTCGTTAAGGGGGGTTAAAAAAAGGGGATGGGTCGGGGACGGTAGTAATTTTATACTGTTAAAACTTGGTGCGACCTACTTGGTAATGCTGTTCAGTTTGGGGCCCCAAGTTTATAGAAAAGATGAATGGGTAGGAGAGTACAAAGACGAGCACCAAAAATTATAAGGGGGGAAAGGGCCTCTTTGTTAGAGGGAGGCTGTAGAAATGAAATTAATTAGTCTTCATAAAGCGGTTTGGGGGGACATGATTAATTTATATTTAAAAATAATTAAAAAATTTGGTCCCTTTTTCAAAAAGTTGGGGAGAAATTTTTCATGTAAAACCCCCCCACAAGGGCAAGGGGACATTCCCCTTTGGCTGGGAAAAAGGACAATCTCCAGAGGAGAGGATTTTCACTGTAAAACTGTAAAAGTGGAAAAGCGCTGAGGGCTGGACACAGCAGGAACAGTTGGGAGTTTCAAGAAAGGCTTAGATACCTAACTAGAACTAAAGAATATTAATACGTACGTAGCTATGTAAAATTCTAGATCCTGTCTGGTGGCGGCTCTGGGGTCAGAAATGGGGTCTCCACTGGAGCAGATTGGTTCTTGCCTCGTGGGTTTCAGGGCATTAACCAGTGGGGAGACTGGGCTTGAAATCCTTGTCTCCCTCCCTTTACCCACATTTTCCGCACCCTTGGTTGAACTTGATGGACATGTGTCTTTTTTCAACCGTACTATTTAACTATGTAACTATGTCTAGTACATAAAGCGTATACATAGAGCAAACATAGTTCAAGCCCTATGGAGTCATATGGCTTTACTGGGTTAGAGCCAGTTCACACTTCAGTTATAGACTATAACAGGTCAAATTTAAAATTAAAGGAGCATATTTTAGTCTCCATTTGCATCCATGTACTGTTTTTTTCCCAGATTCTGAAAAGCATAGTGTGCTACGTAATTCTGTCTTGCAAAAAAAAGTATACGCTATGTAATGTAATTGTAACAATAAACGTTTGCATGTGTCAAATGGATATGTTTTTGTATGAGCTTTTCATCACAAACCATCACCTGATGATAGTATACTTTTTTGTTTAAAAACCTGTGCAGATGGGCAGAGTGCTCGTTTTTAAAAAACAAACTTTTGGGATGTGCAGACCAAGCTTTGTTTTGTAGATCATTTGTATGGGGGAGTGGCTGTCCCCACTTTGGTTTTTGCACTCCGTCCACCTGAACAGGTTTTTAAATCAATGCAGAGTACCTTGTGGCTGGAATCTTCTCTCCCTGAAATGTGGAGGTCTGAACAGGCACCGAGAGAGGTAACATTAGAGTAGGTTCCCATCTGTATTGAGGTCGCCTTGACGTTGGCAGGTGGGCTTATACAGTTTTGATCAAAAATGTACACAAGAACCTAAAGTTTTCATGCATCTTAGGCTAGGTATAAACCATGTTATTCCTTAATTTGTGTCACGGATGCGCCTGCGATCCCCATCCGGGTCGCAGGCACATCCGTGCCCCGCTATCTAGCGGCGCCACGACCCGCATGTCGGGTCGCAGGCGAGCTCATTCCCGTGCCTGTCCCCCTGTACACTTAACCGGCCACGCTCCTGCTGCAGTCTTTGTCCCGCGGCTCGTGCGGCCCCGCTCCCTAAGGCGCGCCTGCAGTGTTAAATTTAAAGGGCCAGCACACCGGTAAATTGCTGTTGCCAGTCGCTGCCCCTATTTAAGCCTGCCTATTCCTGGTTACCCTGCTGGATCTTTAGTGCCATTTAGCCTACTGAGAAAGCGTTCCTGAAGTCTTGTTCTGATTACCGTGTACCGTACGCCGTTTGCCTCCGTCCCTAGACCACGAACCTTGCCGCCTGTCCCGACCTACCGCCTGTCCCCGACTACGAGCCTGCCTTACGATTTTGTACCTCGCTTCACCTCGGCTGCCTCCGCAAGCAAGTCACGTCAGGGGTAGCGACCTGGTAGATTCCTGCCGTGGCAAGTCCATCCCGCTTTGCGGTGGGCTCTGGTGAAAACCGGGTTCTACTTAGACTCCGCTCCCTGGCGTGGCTATTGCCATCGCTTGCGATGGTCCAGAGGATCCACTACCGTTGCCCGTGACAATTTGTAGGTATCTCTTGGGGATAAGGCCCATAGACATTAACAGAACAAACATAGTCCTATTTAAACTACATTACTGTATTTGCAGGGCGTTTCCTGCAGGATATAACAGCATAATAGACCACATGTGTGTCCCGCAGGGAAAACACATATTGCCGGCAAATAGAGCAAGCAAAGTTGAAATAGGACTACATTTGTCCTATTAAAGTCTATGGGCCTGTACCAGTATCTGTCGGATTACCTATTTTCCCCCAATACCTCAACAGATACCTGCATCATAGGGAATAATGTAGTGTGAATTTAGCCTTTATCCTATCGAGTCCTATAGTATAGTATCAACATAAATTATTATATCGTATAGTATTTCATAGAATATTGTATAGCATCATGTAGTATTCTATTGTATAGTGTTGTATAGTATAGGACAGTGACAGACTTAAAGGGGTTGTCTCACTACAAGGATTGCTTTTTATGTTAAAGATCTTGCAAAAACAAGTCACTTTGCAATATGTGTCCGTTAACAGTGCCTTACCTATTCCTAGATATCCTCTCTTGTATGGGCTGCATCAGCTCCTCAGGTCGTTATAGCCACAGACCTGTTCAATCTCTCATGATAGGCTGCCAGCACTGGTTGTTATAGATACAGACCTATTTGATCTTTCCTGATAGGCTGCCAGCTCTGGTTGCTATAGCTACAGACCTGTTTGATCTCTCCTGATAGGCTGCCAGCACTGGTCGCTATAGCTACAGACCTGGCTTCTATTTCAGCCTAGTTGAAGCCAGTAAACACGCCCCTGAATTCAAAATGAAACCAAGAAAACAGAACTGAGGTAAGATGAATCAATGTAGTGAGACAACCCCTTTAAGCAGTAAAAGAAAAGTATGACATACACCGGCCCCGCATATACCAAAAAGCCACTTTTCTGGTACATACTGGGAGCACATTGGCAGTTTACACCATGAAATACTCCCAACCTATACCTCTGAAGTAGCTAAAAACAAGGTATGAAGTAAGGGTAACACAGACAAGAAGTAGAGGTGTTACCCATATTATCCATGATGATCACCAGAGAGTCACAATTATGAGGTTTGTACAAGTATTTTCATAATCCAGAAAACTGGTGCAGACACGAACACTATTGCTACGTTACCACAGTAGCTTATACAATAAAGGGGTGTTCTCACAATGCACTTTGATAGGATCAACCATCAAAGTCTGATGCTGACTTCACCTCTGGGACCCGCACTTAGATCGGGATCGGGCCTCCAAAAGTGTCGGCTGAGAATAAAGAGCTGGTCACACTTGCACACAACGCTCCATTGTGCTCTATGAGAGTTCTGAATGCAGGTGAGCACAGAATGGAGCGTTGTGCACAAGCACCAAATACTCTTCATTTTGTACCAAGACTTACAGTGGCCTGTTCCCGAGATAGGTGGGGGGGACTTCTATCAATATACCATAAGTCTGTAGTGAAAGCACCCCTTTAAGGCACAGTCTATCACAAGGGTGGACATCTATTTGTGGCCCTTGCAGCTCTACAATGGCTCTATAATTAAGCGGGCCTCCCCTACAAGCAGAGGCGTAACTTGAAGCTCCTGGGCCCTAGTGCAAATGGTGAAATGGGCCCCCAGGTACCATGTACCATATACAATGCTGGTGTCTCCTTATGTGGCAAAAGGGCTTTAGGGCCCCCTCCGGCTGCAGGGCCGATAGCAACTGCTACCTCTGCACCCACTGTAGCTACGCCCCTGCCTACAAGTGCATTTATCTGCTACGTCATGCAAGAAATCTCTGCCTATATCCAAGTTGTAACCGTCTTCTAACCCAGTTTAGTTCCCTTGTGATGCACAGATAACTAGGTGACCGTGGAGGTGCTGCATACCACATGTAAGCAGGGGAGCTGACAGCCTAGAGCCGGGCACTGCAGGAGTGGAGGGTTGGGATTTCTCCAGCTTTTGCAGTTGTTGTTAGTTTTCCGTGTTGCCACTCCTACAGATTCCTGCGACTAGCCACAAATATGTGTGGCTCAAATCAGATTACAAATGCTATGCGAGCCAGCGGTAACATGAATCATCGCTCTAGGAGACAGATTAAAGAGCTTTTCCAAGAGGCCTCATAGATTGCAGCACTGGCTGCAGCATTAGAGGGGCTACCTCCAAGGACAAACCCTACTAGGGCATATGGATATGGATGTCCCACACAAGACCCTTTTACGAGCCACCCTGGATAACTGCTAACAAGCAGCGGCTCTTTCACTGGCAAACTTGGATTAAACGTGTTTTACAGAGCCAGCAATTTATTGGAATGGCTATAGCGTAATATATTTTTCCTCTAGGAATCCTGTAAATTGATAACAGAGAGCAATAGAATACCGTATATACTCGAGTATAAGGCTATGTTCACATGGCAATTATTGGGACGTATCTCGCCCTGTATTTCGTGCCGTACTGCGCTCAATACGGGGAGAGATATGTCCCAATAATTACGGTAATCCACAGTTCTCATAGAGAACTATGGATTACGTCTCCTCTCCCCGCTCGGACAATACGCCGAGCAGGGAGAGAAGTGTCGTCAATTATTCATGGCATGTACGTGCTGTGAATATTGAATGTCTATGGGGCCGGCGGACTGCCGCCCCCCTCCCACGCACACACACACAGCTTAATTGCGGGTGAAATACGCCCCACAATTACTGCCGCATGAACTCAGCCTAACAGAGAGCAATAGAATACAGTATATACTCGAGTATAAGCCGACCCGAGTATAAGCCTTGGCACCTACTTTTTCCACACAAAAACTGGGAAAGCTTATTGACTCGAGTATAATCCTAGGGTGGAAAATGCAGCGGCTACTGGTGAATTTAAAAAATAAAAATGGATACCAATAAAATTATATAGGCAGTTTAATGTCCTCTATAGGCAGATATAGGCATTTTAATGTCCCCCATAGGCAGTTTAATGTCCCCGATAGGCAGGTATAGGCAGTTTATTGCCCCCCATAGGCAGGGAAATGTCACCCATAGGCAGATATAGGCAGTTTAATGTCCCCCATAGGCAGGTATAGGCAGTTTATTGCCCCCCATAGGCAGGCAAATGTCCCCCATAGGCAGATATAGACGGTTTCATGTCCCCCATAGGCAGCTATAGGCAGTTTAGTTTCCCACATAAGCAGGTATAGGCAGTTTAATGTCCCCCATAGGCAGGTATATGTCCCCCATAGGCAGGTATAGGCAGTTAAATGTCCCCAATAGGCAGATATATGTCCCCCATAGGCAGGTATAGACAGTTAAATGTCCCCAATAGACAGATATAGGCAGTTTAATGTCACCCATAGGCAGGTATAGGCAGTTTAATGTCCCCCATAGGCAGGTAAATATCCCCCCATAAGCAGGTATATTCAGGTAAATATCCTCCATAGGCAGAAATAGGCAGGTAAATGTCCGCCATAGACAGGTATAGGCAGGGTTTAAAAAAAAAAAATACAAGTAGTTACCTCTCTCCCCTGCTGTTCCGACTCCCAGAGGCTCCGTCTTCTTGCTGGCACAGAGGGCGTGATGTCATCAGGGAGCATGATGACACTCACGCCGCCTGTGCCGGACACTCCGGAAGGTGGCAAGACTGCTTGCGGCCTTCCGGAGTCCTCTGCGGAGCAGGCAGCGCTTCAAACACCAACGCTGCCCAAGCAACAGAGCTGTAGTTAACAGCTGCACTCCTAGAGCAGCCTCTGGGAACAACAGGGATCAAAGGCTTCCTCCAATCTCGCCGTTTAACCCTTTGATTGCCACGTTCCGAGACTGCAGCATGGTTAAAGATTTCCCTGCCCAATCGGGTGACCGAGTATCCCAATTCCTGATGGATCATGTGTGTTGTCCTAACAGCAGCCTGCTGTCATATTGACACAGTGTATAATGTAATGGCATACAGGTGTAGGCTAATAAATACTAAGTGTAAAGTAAAGTGTTAAAATAGTTATCCCTCAATGGGGTTACAAAAAAAAGGTAACAAAAGAGTGAAAAAAATGTAAATAAATATTTAATAAAAAGAAAGTAGCAGTATAAGAAATGAAAGCTGAGCTCTGGTTGCTACAGTATTCCACACGGCGTTTTTGGATCCGATTGCGGGTCCGTGTTGGATCTGAAAATCACATCCAAAAACGCAGCGTCAATCGGATCCAACATATATCCAACACGCAGGTGCATGTTTGGATGCGTGTTGGATGCAGCAGGATCGCACCCTATAGTTTATTATAGGGCTCCTGCTGCGTCTTTCGGACCAAGAATTGACATGACAATTCTTAGACCAGATCCGAAAGACGGAAGTAAACGCACATCGGCGATCACGCGTCTGAACACCAGTGCGTGTTTTACATTTGAAGCAATATAAAACTCACTGCTCATTGATGTGTATTTGGGTCTGTCTAGACCAGGGGTGGGCAATTAATTTTCCCATGGGGCCACAAGAGAAATTGGAATGGTTTTAGAGGGCCACACTAACAAAAAAAAAAACATAGGGTGAACGGGGGGGGGGGGCCCCCACTCGTTTTGGGGTTTATTTTTGTGGAAACTTACTACGTGATTAATGACACGTTATCTGTATTTTGTGGTCAGTAGAATTCCAAATTTATAAAGAGGGTTTAATGTGTTTTACCAGTTTTTCCTTAGGGCTGGTTCACACGGCTTATACACGCCATAATTGCGGGACGGATTCCACCCGCAATTACGGCGTGTGGACGGAGGGAGGGGGGGGCGTTTAACTCGCCGGCTCATAGACATTCATTATCCACGGCGCGTATCCCGCCGGGACAATGTGCATGTCACTTTCTCCACGCCCCGGTGTATTCGCCAAGCACGGAGGGGAGACGGAATCCATAGTTCTCTATGAGAACTGTGGATTACCGTAATGCATGGGACGGATTTCAGCCGTATTGCTCTAAGCCGTGTGAACATCGCCTTAGAGCAATAACCTCTTCTGTCAGCTGAGCTGTGTCAGGGATAGGTTGTTATGGGGTTAGGGTTTTTATTTGTATCATTTTTCATTTTAGGGCACATTTGACTTTTCCACCTTTAATTCCAACTTTATAGCAAAAGTGAGGAGACCGACACAAAGACAATTCCGGCGTATTTTATGGCGGTAACATTTAAAAATAACGTTGTTTTAAATCTTTTTTTTTCCTGTCTCACCTGGGTATTTGTACAAGTGCTCAGTAGTACAATATACTACAGTACGTGTGTACTGCAGTGTATTGTCATTCAAGCAATCACCTATTAAACCTTGCCTATGGCCACAATTAGCATCGGTAGGTAGCTAGGTTAGGTAGGTCGCCCTTCAGTAGAGTAAACTATACATCCTGCAAACCTTTCTGCAAATGTAAAAAGTTGGACAGAAAGTTCTGCAGGAGGCAAACCAGACAGGAAAGTAAATATTAAAGAGCAAACTAGGTATATATATAGGCCCTTCATTTAGCCAGGTATATATATAGGCCCCCTGATTTAACCAGGTATATATATAGGCCCCCTCATTTAGTCAGGCATATCAATAAGTCCCCTCATTTAGTCAGGTATATAAAACACCAATAAAAATAATAACAATAATACTTCTACTCTCCATTCTCTACTTGAGCTCTGATATTAGGATTTGACGTTATTATTTAAATGAAATGCTTAAAAGCAATGATAAAAAAAATACATTATTTCTCTCAACGCGTTCTTACAGCTGACACGTGGTCAAGTAGTACTTCCTCAGGAGTGAATAAAAAAGGTTTTTATTCACTTCTGAGGAAGCACACGATGCCACTTCGAGCTGTGCCGAATTGAAGGAATACAGAGTGGCCAAGCGGCTGGACCGCTACTGGACAATATATTTATATATGAGTTGTACCATAGCTATGTGATATATATAGGATTATATGATAGAGGAGAGGAGATGAGCTCTGTGATTGATATATAGGGTTATATGATAGAGGAGAGAAGCTGAGCTCTGTGGTATATAGGGTTATATGATAGAGGAGAGAAGCTGAGCTCTGTGAAATATAGGGTTATATGATAGAGGAGAGAAGCTGAGCTCTGTGATATATAGGGTTATACGATAGAGAGAGAAGCTGAGCTCTGTGATATATAGTGTTATATGATAGAGGGAGAGAATCTGAGATCTGTGATATATAGGTTATATTATAGAGAAGCTGAGCTCTGTGATATAAAGGGTTATATGATAGAGGAGAGAAGCTGAGCTCTGTGATATATAGGGTTATATGATAGAGAAGAGCTGAGCTCTGTGATATATAGGGTTATATGATAGAGGAGAGAAGTGAGCTCTGTGATATATAGGGTTATATGATAGAGGAGAGAAGCTGAGCTCTGTGATATATATAGGGTTATATGATAGAGGAGAGAAGCTGAGCTCTGTGATATATAGGGTTATATGATAGAGGAGAGAAGCTGAGCTCTGTGATATATATAGGGTTATATGATAAAGGAGAGAAGCTGTGATCTGTGACATATAGGGTTATGTGATAGAAAGAGAGAAGCTGACTATGTGATATAGGGTAATGATAGAGGAGAGAAGCTGAGCTCTGTGATATATAGAGTTATATGATAGAGGACAGAAGCTGAGCTCTGTGATATATAGGGTTATATGATAGAGGAGAGAGCTGAGCTCTGTGATATATGGATATGATAGAGGAAGAGTGGGCCTGTGATTTATAGTTATGTGATAGAGGAGAGAAGCTGAGCTCTGTGATATATAGGGTTGTATGATAGAGGAGAGAAGCTGAGCTATGTGATATATAGGGTTATATGATAGAGGAGAGAAGTTGGGCTCTGTGATTTATAGGGTTATGTGATAGAGCTTCTTCCCCTCTATCATATAACCCTAAATATCTCAGAGCTCAGCTTCTATCACAATGATTTATCACAAGCAGTAAAGCCGTCTGCATTGCTCAGGCTGATGCATCTGCTCAGATTTGGGCTGTTACAGATTCCTTCCATAGTTTATTGAAATGCAGGAATTATCTACTGGAACCAAATAAGGACACGCGCTGCCCAGAGGCACGAAGACATCTGGCAACGAACGTAGCAAGACAAACACGCCCACACGTCAAACTGCACGTGTTAGGTCACATGACCAGCTTTGCTCTTCACTTATTGGCTAACCTCTCTTCAGGTCACGCCTACCCCAACACAGCTGCCAAAGCTTAGCCGTTGCCATAGTAATCTGTATTGCCTGACCGCCAGCATCCCTCCTAGGTAAGAATGAAGATTGCGATTGGTCAGTGCAAAAGTGATGTTGTCCAATAAGACATCGTGCTATAATGATTCTGTATTTTCATTGGTTACTAGATTAGAAGCAGAGCTATGAGCGTTGCCATGGTAATCTCTATTGCCGGATTGCCAGGTATGAAAAAAGACTGGTTATTATAAAAGTGATGTTGACCAATAAGATAGCTAGATATAACGATGCTGTATTGGTGACTAGATTAGAAGTTGGCCAAGGAGCGTTGCCATGGTAATCTCTATTGCTTGATTGCCAGGTATGAAAGAATATTGTGATTGGTTAGTGAAAAAAGTGATATTGACCAATAAGGTAGCGCGATATAACGATGCTGTATTGGTGACTAGATTAGAATCAGAGCAACGAGCGTTGCCATGGTAATCTCCATTGCTTGACAGCCAGCATGCCTGCTCGGTATGAAAGAAGATTGCGATTGGTCAGTGAAAAAGTGATGTTGTCCAATAAGAGAGCGAGATATAGCGATGCTGTATTGTGACTAGATTAGAAGCACAGCAGTGCGCGTTGCCATGGTAATCTCTATGCCTGATGCCAGTTGTGATGGTTATAAAAAATGATGTGACCATATAGATAGGATATAAACGATGCGATCTGATGAAGCGAGCAATGAGCGTTGCCAAGGTAATCTCTATTGCCTGACTGCCAGGTATGAAAGAAGATTGTGATTGGTTAATATAAAAATGATGTTGACCAATAAGATAGCGATATATAACGATGCTGTATCTTGACTGAAGCAGAGCAATGAGCGTTGCCATGGTAACCTCTATTACCTGACAGCCAGCATCCCTCCTCGGTATGAAAGAAGATTGTGATTGGTTAGTGAAACAGTGATGTTGACCAATAAGATAGCGAGATATAACGATGCTGTACTTTCATTGGTCATTCGGCTAGAAGATGGCCAATGAGCGTAGAGGGCGGGATACTATAAAAGGCAGCGCAGGCGAGAGAGTTTCGCAGTTTCACGGCAAGCTGTGTGTGAGTCCTGAGCTTTCCGTCATGGCAGCTAGCGCTCCGGCTGTGGGCATCGACCTGGGCACCACCTACTCCTGCGTGGGGGTGTTCCAACACGGCAAGGTGGAGATCATCGCCAACGACCAGGGCAACCGCACCACCCCCAGCTACGTGGCCTTCACGGACACCGAGCGGCTCATCGGCGACGCCGCCAAGAACCAGGTCGCCATGAACCCCACTAACACCATCTTCGACGCCAAGCGATTGATCGGCCGCCGCTTCGACGATGCCACCGTGCAATCGGATATGAAGCACTGGCCGTTCACTGTGGTGAGCGACGGGGGGCAAGCCCAAAGTGCAGGTGGAGTATAAGGGGGAGAGCAAGAAGTTCTTCCCGGAGGAGATCTCGTCGATGGTGCTGACCAAGATGAAAGAGATCGCCGAGGCGTACCTGGGCCACCCGGTGACCAACGCGGTGATCACCGTGCCGGCCTACTTCAACGACTCGCAGCGCCAGGCCACCAAGGATGCGGGTGTGATCGCGGGGCTCAACGTGCTGCGGATCATCAACGAGCCCACGGCCGCCGCCATCGCCTACGGCCTGGACAGAACGGGCAAGGGGGAGCGCAACGTGCTCATCTTTGACCTGGGCGGGGGCACCTTCGACGTGTCCATCCTGACGATCGACGACGGCATCTTCGAGGTGAAGTCCACGGCCGGGGACACGCACCTGGGCGGCGAGGACTTCGACAACCGCATGGTCGACCACTTCGTGGACGAGTTCAAGCGCAAGAACAAGCGCGACATCAGCGGCAACAAGCGGGCGCTGCGGCGGCTGCGGACGGCGTGCGAGAGGGCCAAGAGGACCCTGTCGTCCAGCACCCAGGCCAGCCTGGAGATCGACTCCCTGTTTGAGGGCATCGACTTCTACACGTCCATCACCAGGGCGAGGTTCGAGGAGCTGTGCTCCGACCTGTTCCGAAGCACCCTGGAGCCGGTGGAGAAGGCCCTGCGGGATGCCAAGCTGGACAAGGCCCAGATTCATGACGTCGTCCTGGTGGGGGGCTCCACTCGCATCCCCAAGGTGCAGAAGTTGCTGCAGGACTTCTTCAACGGCAAGGAGCTGAACAAGAGCATCAACCCCGACGAGGCTGTGGCCTACGGGGCGGCGGTGCAGGCGGCCATCCTGATGGGGGACAAGTCCGAGAACGTGCAGGACCTGCTGCTGCTGGACGTGGCTCCCCTGTCGCTGGGGCTGGAGACGGCCGGAGGCGTGATGACTGCCCTGATCAAGCGCAACTCCACCATCCCCACCAAGCAGACGCAGATCTTCACCACCTACTCCGACAACCAACCCGGGGTGCTGATCCAGGTGTACGAGGGCGAGAGGGCCATGACGAAAGACAACAACCTGCTGGGCAAGTTCGACCTGATGGGCATCCCGCCTGCCCCGAGAGGAGTGCCCCAGATCGAGGTGATGAGAGGAGCAGGCATTGGATGGGGGGAGCTGAGGGGTAACGGGCACATCATGGGTTAATCATGAACCCCACATAATGGGTTAAACATGGGGTCATAGATCGAGGTGATGAGCTGCACATGAAGGGTTAAACATGGAGTCACAGATCGAGGTGATGCGAGCGTAGAGGAGCAGGCATTGGAAGGAGTGCGCTGTAGGGGGGGGGAAGTGCTGAGGGGTAACAGGCACATCATGGGTTAAACATGGGGTCATAGATGGAGGTGATGAGCTCCACATGAAGGGTTAGACATGGGGTCACAGGTGGAGGCGATGAGCCTCACAAGAAGGGCTGACATGGGGTCACAGGTGGAGGAGATGAGCCTCACATGAAGGGATGACATGGGGTCACAGGTGGAGGCGATGAGCCTCACATGAAGGGCTGACATGCGGTCACAGGTGGAGGCGATGAGCCTCACATGAAGGGCTGACATGGGGTCAGATCAAGGTGATGAGCTGCACATGAAGGGTTAAACATGGGTCACAGATCGAGGTGATAAGCCCCTAGAGTAATGGCACTGGAGGGAGTCCCCTGTAAAGGAAGTACTGATGGGTAACAAGTCACATCATGGGCCCCAGATCGAGGTGATGAGACCCTAGAGGAACAGGCATTGGAAGGAGTGTGCTGAGGGGTAACAGGCACATCATGGGTTAATTATGAGCCCCACATAATGGGTTAAACATGGGTCACAGAGCAAGGTGATGAGCTCCGCTTAATGGTTTAATCATGGGGTCACAGATGGAGCTGATGAGCTGCACATGAAGGGTTAAACATGGGGTCACAGATGGAGGTGATGAGCCCTGCATGAAGGGTTAAACATAGGGTCACAGAGCAAGGTGATGACTCCCCAGATCATTATAAGGTGTCCCCACTGAGGAGCACTGGCCACATCATGGGCCCCAGATCGAGGTGATCAGCCTCTAGAGTAACAGGCATTGTAAGGAGTCCCCTGTAGAGGAAGTGCTGAGGGGCAGGGTATAAGGGGCTATAACCAAATAAAGGGTTAATGATGGGCACAAATAGCCACTGATTGAGGTGACCATCCCTTACATCAGGGTCATTGTATGGTGTCACTAATAGAGGAAGTACTGAGGGGATAAGAAGAAACCGCCACACAAAGGGTTAAACATGGGCACAATTCAGGCCACAGATCAGTCCTTGTAAGGTGTTATCAGTAGATGAAGTACTGAGGTGCCAGAGTATAAGGGGCAGTAACCACATAAAGGGTTAAATTGAGGTGATGACCCCTTCGATCACTCATTGTAAGGTACTTAGGGGCCAGGTAGTAAGAGGCACTAACCACAGGGTTAAACCTGGGTGTAACTATAGCCAGAACTGCTGCCAGAGGTTAAACTGTTTGGTAGGGAATAAAAAGCGGATGGCGTCCTGCTACTTAAAGGAACAGCATCATCCCCACCAAGCAGACCCAGACCTTCACCACCTACTCCAACAACCAGGCAGCTCGACCTGATGGGCACCCCCTGCTCCCAGAAGAGTGCCCCAATCGAGGTGACCACCCCTTAGATCAGTCACTGTGAGGTGTCGCTAATAGAGGAAGTACAGTGAGGCAGTAAGCACATAAAGGGTTAAACATGGGTGTACCTATAGCCCAAACTGCTGCATACAAGAACAGTTTACCCTTTGGCAGGGAGTAGCAAGATGGTGGCTTCCTGCTGTCTAACATTACTTTATAGATTCTCTGTTATATGTTACTTATACCGCTACTATTGCTCCTTATGCAGCTTCTACGGGGCCCGTCCAGGCCAAGAACATAGGGCCTCATTTATGAAAACTGTTTAGCAGTGAGACTGTCCCTGTTGCTCATAGCAACCAATCAAAGCTCATAGCAACCAATCGAAGCTCAGCAACCAATCGAAGCCCATTTAACCAGTCAGAGCCCATAGCAACCGATCAGAGCTCATAGTAACCAGTCAGAGCCCATAGCAACCAAGGTAAAAATAATAGCGCCATCTAACAGAAAACCTAAATAGAAGTGCTAGATAGCAAGAAGCCACTAACTTGATATTCCCTACAATAAAGACCTACAGGCCTCCTTTATGAAAAATGTTTAGCTTTATGGAAGCTCATAGCAACCAATCGAAGCTCAGCAACCAATCGAAGCCCATTTAACCATTCAGAGCTCATAGCAAGCAATCAGAACCCATAGCAACCAGTCAGAGCCCATAGTGACCAAGGTAAAAATAATAGCGCCATGTAACAGAAAACCTAAATAGAAGTGCTAGATGGCAAGAAGCCACTAACTTGATGTTCCTACAATAAAGACCTACGGGCCTTATGTATGAAACTGTCTACAGTAGCAGTGAGACTGTCCCTGTTGCCCATAGCAACCAATCAGAGCTCATAGCGACCAATCAGGGCTCAGCTTTCATTTCTTTTACTGCTCTGGAAAAATGAAAGCTGAGCCCTGATTGGTTGCTATGAGCTCTGATTGGTTGTTATGGGTAACGGGGACAGTATCACTGCTAGACAGTTTTCATACATAAGGCCCGTAGGTCTTTATTGTAGGGAATATCAAGTTAGTGGCTTCTTGCTATCTAGCACTTCTATGTAGGTTTTCTGTTACATGGCGCTATTATTTTTACTTTTACTATTGCAACTTTTTGTACCTTTTTGCATTAAATAACCAGTTGGTGGCTTTCTAGCCCTACTATGCAGGTTCTCTGTCATGAGGCGTTATCGATCAGGCACAACACAAAGGTAGCAGGTGATATTTGAAATATAGTATGAAAATTTATTAAGTCTCCAAACCCTTAATTAATTAGGGTTAAAAGCCTTTTTATAGAAATATTCTAGAGTGACTCATAGATAGTATATATGTAATATATCACATGTTATAAAAACCATGATGGAAGGAGGTAGAGCGTGCTTGAGAAAGGGGGAGGAGCCCCCGAAACATCATGCGCGCCCGCACTACGCCCGCCTGTGCTAACAGTGGATCCAGCATGGAATAGCCACGCTATGCTTATAGCAACGGTATTCTAATAAGAAATGAATGTTGCCGCTGTCTATGGACTTGAGTCTACTGAATTGCAAGTTGTTACCAATTAAAGTTGTTACTATTTGAAGTTTCAAATTTTGGAGACTTTTTAATACATTTTCATACTATATTTCAAATCTCACCTGCTACCTTTGTGTTGTGCCTGTGAGAGCAGAGTGAGGAGTCTCCACGGAGCAGTGGTTAAATATATGCGGCTGAAAATGGCATGTTGCTACCAAACTACTATTATAGGCGTTATTATCTATACCTTTGCTATTACGACTTATGCAGCTGCTGTGGGGCCCAGAGATTTAGGGGACTCGCTCAAATGCCTGGACATTATATTGTTTTTGGTAGGAAATAAAAAAATGAGTGGTTTCTTTCTATCTTGCACCAGGTTCCCGCTTTTATGGCGGTATTATTTATGCCTTTATTATTGCTGCTGTTTGCTATAATTGGGTGCCGGGGCCCCATCTTATTTTGCTCTGGGGCCCACAGGAGTGCAAGAACAGTGAACTTTTTTCTTCTGTAAAAGTAGTTGGGTGTTACTAGCACGGTTTTAAGCTCTCTGTTACATAGCGGTATTTTTTATACATTTAGGACAACATGTCCCAATACGAATGCGCTATTGTTTTGATGTATTTTGCGACAAAAAAAACTGTCGCTGCCCTATTCTCTATGTAAATGAACTGTCATACACCAAAACTAGGTGCATTATACGCCAGGCACGACACATTTGAATGCACCTAGAGTACCATTGGGGCACAAAATATGCTAGCAATGGTAAGCTATGCACCTAAATTATACAATGCACCTAGATTTGGTGCATCAATTCTACTATGCAAGGTAGACCAGATGCCAGATTTTGGGCAGGTTCGTTCTTTCAATCGCACTATACAATGACTAAATGCGCCTCTGTTTGGCAGCCATGAGCTATGATTGGTTGCTCTGGGATAATTGGTTGCTAAGGACAACAAGGACAGTCTTTGGGTATGTTCACACGATGTTCTGCAGTGTGTACAGTACGTGCTGCAGTACATTGTGTGTTTCGGGAGCCGCGCTAATATGCGCGTACTCGCACGGGGGGGGGGGGGTAACCCATCTGCCCCATTGACATTCATTGCTCGCGGCGCATTGATTCATCTTGCCTCAGTCCTGTTTTCTTGGTTTCATTTTGAATTCAGGGGCGTGTTCACTGGCTTCTACTAGGCTGCAGTAGAAGCCAGGTCGGTAGCTATAGCAACCTGTGCTGGCAGCCTATCAGGATAGATCAAACAGGTCTGTAGCTATAGCGACCTGAGGAGCTGATGCAGCTCATACAAGAGGGGATATCTAGGAATAGGTAGGACACTGGTAATGGATAAATATTGCAAAGTGACTTGTTTTTGCAAGATCTTTAACATAAAAAGCAGCAATCCTTGTAGTGAGACAACCCCTTTAAGGTGCTAACCAAGAATTTCCCCCCAAAATTTCCAGTGGTTTAAAATTAACATAAACCCTTGAACCGAATTGTTCCCCTCCAAGGATATCACGTCCATCCACACAGCCAATCACGGGCCTCAGCTGTCACATGCCATACATGCAGGCAAAGACTAAGGCCATGTTCACACGGCTTAATTGCGGGACGTAATTACGTCCCGCAATTACGCCGTGTGGACGGGGGCGGGAGCGGGGGGCCGGCACTTCGCCGGCCCATAGACAATCACTGCTAGCGGCGCGTGTACGCGCTAGAAAGTGACATGTCAAATTATCTCCCCGCCCCGGCGGCTTCGCGAGCGGGAGAGAGACGAATGCATACTTCTCTATGAGAACTGTGAATTACCGTAATGAATGGGCCGTTTTCGGCCCGTAATTGGCGCACTTCGGCACGTAATTACGGACCGAAATACGGCCCATTTTAAGCCGTGTGAACATGGCCTAAGGGTAGACCTTAGAGGAAGACTGGAGCCCCGACTTCAGGGGCGAGTACTGTGCCTTTTATTGTAGAATAGTCCCGGACACTCACATTTTTTTTTTTTTTTTTTTTTTTTTTTAAAAGAGGTTGTCCGAGATTATTCAAACAGGATCCCATCTCTAGAAATAGCATAGTCTATTACACTAGTCCATATTTTATTGTAGGGAGTATACTGATCTATACAAGCCAGATGGAGGCCAAAAGAACCTTTTGGGGCGTTTAACTTGTATGACTTAAGAGAGAGAAAACACAGTGTGAACACAGCCTACTCTATCTATAGACTTCTATATGTCCTTATGCTTTGCCCAGTGATACATGGCATAAACCCTTGTCTACGTGGGTTGTGCACACAGGCATATTCGGGTCTGGGATTGTGTGGTTGCTGGTTTTCATTTTGTTAGGGTGTGGTTGCTTCCTGGCAAACATTCAGTTCACTGTTTTTGCTCTGTATTTGAATGGAGAAAGCAGAGTGTATTGTTGGCATGCCTCCTGGCGCCCGGGGCATGTGCCTCTTCAGTCTACTCCTTCCCACACCTAGCTAAGGCTGGTTCACACCCCTCATTTTGATTCTATTTAGAACCTATATTGCAGAAAAAAAAAGGATCCATAGGGAACAATGGAGCAAACTTAGGGTATGTTCAGATGGCTTATTTTGGGCGCATTTCGGCTGGTATTTCGTGGCGTTCTGCGCTTAATACGCTGGGAAATGCGCCCCATAATTACGGTAATTCATAGCTCTCATAGAGAACTATGGATTACGCCTCGTCCCCCCCCGTGCGTACAATACAATCGTATTGTACGCACGGGGGGGTAATTGTCATATAAGTTACATGGGCCGCAAGTAATGCATGTGTATGGGGTCGGCGGGCTGCCCCCCGCCCCTGCGCTTTCTGAAACGCACGATGTATTGCGGCGTGTAATGTACGCGCCACAATACATTGTGTGAACATACCCTTAGTCACTTTTGCACAACATTTGTTCTGTTTCCTGAACCTATACGCTTCTATGCTGGGAAAGAGTGTGTGGTCGATCGCGCCATTTTTTTCACAGAAGGCATGTACATTCAGGAAGCTGAGCAAACAGTGCAAAAATGGATATGTTTGATCTATTGTTTCCGGTGAATTTTTTTTTTTTTTTTTTTTTTTTAGGTATCCATGGTGAAGGTCCCAAAAACGTGGTGTAAACCCAGCTTAAATGGGTACTCTCACCATGCTGTTACACAGAGCCTGCTTTTCACAGCAAGCATTGAGCTGTTACTTGCTGCTCAGGCTGTGGGTGGTTCTACAGCGGTGACTGTAGTTTCAGCTCTGCTATTATAAGCTGAGCCTGTTAGAGGGACACTGGTGAGGAAGGGGGCTAAACAGCAAGACACACAAATGCAGAATGGTAAAGGGTTAAAGTTTGTCAGCAAGAGAGATAAACAAGCTCCTGTGCTGCTGATAAGACGCAGCAGGGAGTGATATCACCATTCCAGCCGCTGCTAGAGCAGAGGGAGGTGGTCAGCAGCTTAGGAAAACTTGTGTTTTCCTAAGGTCTGCTCTTAAATGAAGCAAAATTAGAACAGCAATGTATTTGGTAATAGTCTTTATTTACCTTTGTCTACATGTTTAAAGTTAATCAATTTGACGGTAATACCTCTTAAAGCCTCCCAGGTTTTCGGTGGTGTTACACAAGCTAGAAAAAAGGGGCATAAATTCAACATGTGTTTTTTTTGCATTTGTTCCAGGTGACCTTCGATATCGACGCCAACGGCATCCTTAATGTGACCGCGGCCGACAAGAGCACAGGTAAAGAAAGCAAAATCACCATCACCAACGACAAAGGTAGGCTGAGTAAAGAGGACATTGAACGGATGGTGAACGATGCCGAAAAGTATAAGGATGAAGACGAATCCAACCGAGAGCGCGTCTGTGCCAAGAATGGGCTGGAGTCCTACGCCTACCAGGTCAAACAGACGGCCGAAGACGAGAAGCTGAAGGGCAAGCTAAGTGACCAAGACAAGGAGAAGATACTGGCCAAATGCAAGGAGATCATTGACTGGCTGGATAAAAATCAGATGGCCGAAAAAGAAGAATTTGACCACAAGCAGAAAGAGTTGGAGAAGTTGTGGAACCCAGTCATGAGCAAAGTGTACCAGGGCGGAGCGGGCAATCATGGCACCGCGGGCAATCCTGGCGCCGCAGGGGGAGGAGCTGGGGGCCCAACTATAGAGGAAGTAGATTAGGTTATGGGTGACTTCTAGCTTTATAGAATTAACAGTATGTTGTTCTTTTCCCTCTAAAGGCTTTAAAGAACCACTCCAAATTGTTTCCCTTAGTGCACTAGAAATTGCTTTTTGGTATACCGTAGTGACAGTAAATTTGCTCATCTGCAGCTGCATCCAGGATTTCTGGCTGATGCAACAGCCTTTGTTGGGTCACATGATCTGCACTCTGATTATCTGAAAGACACTGCTGACTGACTGTGAACCTTCCACAGGAAAGCATTGAAAGATTCACTTCCCAGTCACACAACCATGCTGTGTGTTTCTGCAGGTCACATGACCCAGAGGCAGCAGTGAGAAATCCTGTATTCAGCTGCAGGTCACATGACCCAGTGGCGGCAGTGAGAAATCCTGTATTCAGCTGCAGGTCACATGACCCAGTGGCGGCAGTGAGAAATCCTGTATTCAGCTGCAGGTCACATGACCCAGTGGCGGCAGTGAGAAATCCTGTATTCAGCCGCAGGTCACATGACCCAGTGGCGGCAGTGAGAAATCCTGTATTCAGCTGCAGGTCACGTGACCCACTGGCGGCAGTGAGAAATCCTGTATTCAGCCGCAGGTCACGTGACCCACTGGCGGCAGTGAGAAATCCTGTATTCAGCCGCAGGTCACGTGACCCAGTGGGGCAGTGAGAATCCTGTATTCAGCCGCAGGTCACGTGACCCAGTGGCGGCAGTGAGAAATCCTGTATTAAGCTGCAGGTCACGTGACCCAGTGGCGGCAGTGAGAAATCCTGTATTCAGCCGCAGGTCACATGACCCAGTGGAGGCAGTGAGAAATCCTGTATTAAGCTGCAGGTCACATGACCCAGTGGCGGCAGTGAGAAATCCTGTATTCAGCCGCAGGTCACGTGACCCAGTGGCGGCAGTGAGAAATCCTGTATTCAGCCGCCGGTCACGTGACCCAGTGGCGGCAGTGAGAAATCCTGTATTAAGCTGCAGGTCACATGACCCAGTGGCGGCAGTGAGAAATCCTGTATTCAGCTGCAGGTCACATGACCCAGTGGCGGCAGTGAGAAATCCTGTATTAAGCTGCAGGTAAGCAAAATTACTGCCGCTACTGTGTACCTAGAAGTACGTTTTAATGCACTAAAGAGGAAAACAAAAAGCCTAGACTGGTCCTTTAAGTTCCTACATTGTATTTGTAGCACTTAGTAACAGGAACTTGAAGCCATTAAAGGAAGTCTCCACCTTTATGGAATTTTCCATAGCGCCAGTTAGTGTCAATGTTGCCAGGGCCCTAGGCATTACACTTACTATATTACTGGCATGCATGGGCTACTTTGATCTCTGCTGTTTCCAGGCATATTACTAAGTGAATGTTAAGGCATTGGCATGGCCAAGACGCTCTAAGGAAATTGCCACAAAGGAGGAGATTTCCTTTCATTCTTTTTTACCTTTTTATTGCTGTTACAATTGCCAAAGTCAGTGCGTAGCTTTACTGCTCAGGGTGGTGTGAGAGGTTTTTAACGCAAGTCCCCCATGATACAGTGGGCATAAAAGTGACAGGATGTGAGTTCATTATAGTGGTGACACTAATCGTTATGGTTACTACAAACTCTGTAGTAGTGTAAACTTTCATCCTAAATTGTGAACAAGTTATGTTTCCAGGATTTTAAGAAAAATTCTAATTATAGAACTTTATTCAGAGAGTCCATATTAGTCTATATTGCACCTGCATGCACCTATGTGGTTCAAGTGGATGTCATTTAGGTCACCATAGCATCCTTTGGTAATGTCAGCTGTGTTCTCTTGAACCACAGGGGCCATTATTGTAAATTATAAAATGTGGTCATTACTTATGCCTGAGAGAGGCCAAAAGTTTACCCGAGTCCTTAAAAGCAGATTCTATGTCGTCTGACAGTAAGTAATGGAGAGGGGTTGGGAATGTTGGATTGCGTCCTACCTAATCCTAACCAGCAGGAGATAACCAGCCCCTCATTCTAACAAGGCTGTGGAGTTGGGTGAGTAGTCTTTATACCTAGCATAGGGATCAGTGTTTGCATCTATGAGGCAAACATACAATATCCCATCCCGGACTGACATAGGTAAGCCTGAAAGAGGACTCGTGACATCTCCTGACATGTCTGGGTTAGTAAATCCTTGTGTTCCCTATGAAATAATCCTGGAGCCTCTTCTGTTATATCTCTGTGTTGTGCTGTTCCTCTGTTATTCCTCCTAGAAATCTATTACTGAATCTGTCACATGGGCGTCACCATCCCTGCACACATTGAATCTATCAGCACAGATTGGACAATGCAAGACTGCAGGGACACACCCAGCTGACAGATTTTGTGGAGGAATAACAGGAGAACCACACAACACAGAGATTTAAGGAGAGATGCTGCAGAATTGTTATCTCATGGGGGAACACAAGGATTTACTAACCAGGCAAGTTACGAACGGCCACAGGTCACCCACATTTATATAGAGCTGCAGGGGAATAGCTGTTTAATGCACAAACTTTAAAGGATATTTCCAGTTATGTTGCTGAGCATGTCTCCCACCAGAAGTGACCAGGAGAGTGGCTGATCCATTACTTGGGTAGCTGTACAATACCTGAAGCTTCTTATATAAAGCTCCTTGACTGGAGATTTTTTCAGCATTGTACTGCTTCCTGTGTCTCCTGGTGACTCTTCTAATCTTTTGGTGGGAGACATGGTCAGACATACAAGCATAGGTGCACTTTAACCCCTTAGGTGCCCAGTTACAGAAGACTTTTCTCCAATGTTTTGTAATTTTACACGTTTATACCATACCGAGTTATACAGCTTTCTGTTCAGACTTAATTAGTAGATTGTTCAGCTCAGACGATAGACAAGACCATATTTAAAGGGAAGCTGTCACATTGAACATGTTATGTTATCAGTGAAAGCTGAGCAGGTTGATATATTGTAGCTTCATTTAGCTTGCTGTATATTCTGGGTTAAGGAGTCCAGTAGGCGGTGTTGTCAGTAACTGACAGCCTTCCTTGTATGAGTGTACATAGAGATAGCGGTCAGTCACTGATTAGACCGCCCACTGGACTCCTTAAGAAGCAGGAATCTGAATAAATAAATTACAGGTTCTTCTTAATCTTCCCCCACACACACACATATACACACATATATATATATATATAATATATATATATATATTATAATATTATATTATTATTATATAATATATATATATATATATCTCGATCCGCTCAGCTCCTCCTGCTCTATAACTCTACAGACTAAATGGCATGATCACTGTGACAGGTTCCCTTTAAGGGTTAGTATTGTGTTCTCCTTTAACTTTCTCCACGGAAGAGGTCACAATGCAGTAGACACTTTATAATTTGCAGAAGAGACTTCACCAGTAGTATAGCCAAGATCTAATGTATTCATCCTTCTTCATTTAGATCAGGTACAGGATCTGGGCTGTAGACGTCAGGTGTCTTCTGACCTATTGTTTAGGTATAGCAACTACTAGGAGCCAAATATCGTGTGGTTCCTCATTTGTGACCTCTGCCTTATAAGAACCATTAGTAGTTACTGAGTTCTTCGTTTCAGATAAGTTTACAGAGCTCGAGAATATTGGAAAGTCTTAAGACTGAGGCTTATTTCCTGTTTGACTTTCTAAAAGGCGATAGCTTTATCTTTAATCTTCAAGCAAAGGGAGGTTCGGTGCCTTGGTGCGGGGAGCTTGCTGAGGGGTCTGTTACCACAATGTGTCTTTTATTATAGTTAATAAAGTATTTTCTCAGCAGGTTGGTGAATGAGTTTTCTTGAAATATGTAATTTATTTAGCAAATTAAAAGATTCATTTTTGGCAAATTTTTTTTTAAATCCATGTAGAGTATTAGGGTACATCAACACGGGAAGGATTTGAAAACCGACCATCTTCAGACTTAAAATTTAGAAATTAAAAAATTTAGGATTTTCTGACAGTAAATCCAACCATGTGAAAAACTTAGAACATGTTAATTCTTGTGCCCGGTTTTCGGGCAGAGTATGAACTGGGTAAAGGGGGACTGCTTAAGCATGGCCAGAAAACCGCCCTTCCCCTCTTTACGTTCAAAAATTGACAAAATACCGGTCAGATGATCTGACCAGTATTTTGTCGGTGATGTGTGGCTGTAGCCTTAGGGGGTGTTCACACTGCGTTTTTCGGATCCGAAAAACGCGCGGCGAATGGATACAACACGCAGCTGTGTGTTTGGATGCCTGTTTGATACAGCAGGATAGCACCCTATAGTTTTAAATAGGACTCCTGCTGCGTCTTTCATACCAATAATTGACATGTCAACTCTTAGGCTATGTTCACATGGCTTAAAATGAGACGTATTTTGGCCCGTATTACGCGCGAAGTGCGCTCAATTACAGGCCGAAAATGGCCATTCAGACGGTATCCACAGTTTCATAGGAACTATGGATTACGTCTCCTCCCCGCCCGGCGAAGCCGCTCCTGGGGGGAGATAATTGGACATGTCACTTTTTTAGCGCGTATACGCCCCGCTAGCAGTGATAGTCAATGGGCCGGCGAAGTGTCCGGCCCCCTGCTTACTCCCCCGCTCCCGCCCCCGCCCAAACACGGGTAATTGCGGGGCCGAAATTACGTCCGAAATTTAAAGCGTGTAAAACATAGCCTTAGGCTATGTTCACCGGCTTAAATGGGACGTATTTTGGCCCGTATTTCACGGGGGTATGCGCTCAATAAGGCGAGAATACCGTCCCAGTCATTACGGTAATCCACAGTTCTCATAGAGGACTATGGATTACGTCTCCTCTCCCTGCTCGCACAATACGCTGCGGGGTGAGATAAGTGACATGTGAATTACTAGTGGTGCCGCTAGTAATGAATGTCTATGGGGGCGGCGGGCTGCCGGCCCCTCGTCCCGCGGGAGTCGGCGCAAGCTCCCAAAATCTCAGCGTAATTACGCTCCGCAATTATGCCGTGTGCACATAGCCTAACAGTAAGAAGTGACATGTCAATTATTCTCGGCGTTTTACGCGGCGTGGATAATGCATGTCTATGGGGCCGGCGGGCTGCCGCCTCCCCTCTCCCCCCGCCTCGCGGGAGCTCCCGTACACACGCCGTAATTGCGTGGCGTAATTACACCCTGAAATAAGCCGTGTGCACATAGCCTTAGAACGGATCCGAAAGATGCAATTAAACACGCATCAGCGATCACTTGTCTGAACGCCAATGCGTGTTTACCATTGCAAGCAGTGTATAATCACACTGCTATTTATTAGATGTGTGTTTGGGTCCGTTTAGGGTATGACAGAAGGATCCAAACACGCATCTAAAAACGTATGAACATATCCTTAGGAGCTTAAAAGAATTGTCTTATTATGGACAATGGTGGCAAATCCCTGGGATATGCCATCAATGTCTGATTGGTGCAGGTCTGACCACTGGGACCCTCACCTTTCTCGAGAACAAGTCCCAAAACCTTTCTTTTAAAAAAAAAAAGACAAAAATAAAAAAACAAAAATAATTTATTGACACAAATTTATTAGATCACATACAAATGGCATTTTTGGTTCAATGTTCAATGTGCCATAAACATTTTTCATTTTAAATAAGATTGTTACAATGACTTTCAATGCAGACCAAAACATTACAATATATTAACAAGACAAAATGTAAAACCTACCACAAAATAGGACAATAAATGATTGCATGCCTTCCCATGAGCAGAATAAATCCGCCTCGCTGCCAAACAATCACCACACATTACCTCTAGATCATGTTTTCAGGATATCCGAGAGATGGTGGGCCTTGAGGACTGGAGTTGGGGAACCCTGATCTATCAGACTTTCAAAGACAAGGTGATCAGGACTATCGCATTGATTTTTTTTTATTTAAAGTTTTATTAAATTTTAAAATATAATCATACATACAACAATAGCCATGCAATGACAGGCAGTTATCACAAAATGACATTCGAAATGATCATCATTGCAAACAAGGAGTTCACAAAACCAGGATAAACGAGAAAATGCAGAACTGGTGGAGAAAGCGCATGAAAGACAAATGGGTCAATAGGATAACCTTACTAATTCACCGGTATGAGACGCAAGTGAACTCTACAAACAAGAGGAGGTGACAGAACTTCCTGCTAACTTCAGTGAACTGCACCCTACTGTTTCCTCCATAACTTCAGTGAGGCTGGGAAAGAGGGTGAAGGAGAGAAAGTAGAAAAATAAAATAACAATTGGGGGTCCAAACTCCCCTACCCCTCTCCCTATGGCATTGATTTTATATCTGTGGACCATCCCCATTTGAAATCAAGTCCCTACCGTCCCTACCCTCTCTGTTCAACACAGAGAGGTTTACAGTTGGTTCTCATGATCTATTAGACATTGATTGTATATACCAGCAATATGCCATCAATGTCTATAATGAGACAACCCCTGTAAATTGGGTTGTATGTTATATGTAAGTGCATGGGAATTGTGCTAAGTCCAACACAACAACAGCTGGTCTTTGTAGCAGTCTCTGGGCTGGTTAATAGAGGTTACCCCCCTACTACGAAGCCCCATTACCACTGTGATTTGCTGATATATTGGCAGGGTACATTGAAAAGCATAGTCTGCGGTGGAGCCAAACAGAATTTAATCACATTATTATGACCAGCAGCTGATATCCAGAGTAGGTGCCATGTGCAACATGGACAGCAGCTAGACGGGCTGTGAGTGAATCAATAGGGCCCTGTTGGTTGTTACAGGTATCTGTGTGGGGGGGGATCCATATAGTGAACACGATCAAGGTGGTTCCACAGATGCTCAATTGGGTTAAAGGGAACCTGTCACATAGGTTGTGCCCCCCCTTGCTGAGGGCAGCACAAGCTAGTGTCAGACCTGCTGTTCCCAGCACTGTGCCCCTTATTCTGGAAGATGCTGTAGTTTTAGAGCATTTACCCCTCAAATCTTATTCATGAGCAGGTGTTAGCTCCACCCACCAAGGCTAGCTCCGCCCACTGACAGTTATTCACATGTTTCTACCTATTCAAAGTAATAGGTTTGTCAGTTGAGGTGGGCGGGGCTAGCCTCAGGTGGGCGGGGTTTGAAAAAAAACTGACACTGAAGGACTCTCGAATGACTCTTCTGGCTGAAAACTGCAGATTTGAGCATTAAATACACGAAAACTCCAGCATCTTACAGAATAAGGGACACAGTGCTGGATACAGCAGGTCTGACACTAGCTTGTTCTGTCCTCAGCCAGGGGGACAAAATCTATGTGACAGGTTCTCTTTAAATTCTTGGGGAGCAGGGTAATACTTGCAAGTTTTGGTCATGCTCTTCCAATCAATGTTGGAAATTTCCAGCCATGTGACGTGTATTGTCTTGCTGGCAGATCAAATCTACCTCAGGGAAGACAATCGGCATGTATGAGTGTATGTGATTTGCAAGGATGGATTCATCCTCAAATCAGTTGTGAGTGCCTTCCACGTGGATGAGTGGCCAAAGAATGTAAGAAAACATTCCCCAGACCATAATGCTGCCACCACCAGCTTGTGTTCTTCCAGCAATGGTTGCAGGGTGTTGCTTCTCTGATGTTTGTTACCTGGCAATCCATCCTCGATCTGTTCAGTCAAGCAAATAATTTGGACTCATCAGAGAAGAAAATCCTTTACCAAATCAGCAGAGATCCGATTCCGATACTGCCATGAAAATGTAAGCCTTATCTACTGATACTACGCTGAGCTGTAGTGACATCCGTCTGCTCTAGGGCCCCATACACAACAGGATTCTCTGAGCTGTTGTTTTAGACACACTGGTCACCCCTGGTTCATTTTGGAAGTGAGCTGCTCCAATGTAGTGTGTTCATCCACATTCGTGCACCTTCCTAGTTGATGTTTACCTCTCATATCAATGACACATGGGGCCACATGTATGAAAACTGCCTATTTCTAAAATTCACTCAGTTGCCCATAGCAACCAATCAGAGCGCCCCTTTCATTTTTTCCAGAGCACTATATGAAATGAATGGGGCGCTCTGATTGGTTGCTATGGGCAACAAAGTGAATTTTAGAATTAGAAAGTTTTCATACATGTGGCCTATGGTGCTGTGCAATTGCTCATTCACAATGGTACCATTAGTCCACTCAGGATTCACTTTCACCACAGCAGCCGCCAACAGCTCACAAACTGCGCAGATTCAGAAATACCTTCACTATTGGACTGTAATACTGTACAGTATTCTGCCATAATCATAACTATTGATAAATCTGCCCATTTACCCATAACAGCTACAAGGGATATGTGTGCAGACAGCCTATCGTACACATTACATACCTACCAAGCCTACTCTTCACATTTGACTTAATGAGCAACATGCCGCTGACATCAAAAGTAGGGAGTAGTAATAATAATGGGACTTGCATATTTGTAGATATATGTGTGTATGTATGTGTATATATATATCTATAAAATTAATATATGATAGATAAAATAGATAGATTTTATAAATAGAATAGATAGATTAATAGATGATAGATAAGATAGGATATATATATATAATAGATAGATATATAATATAATAGAAGATAGATATAATATATAGATAGATATATATATAATATAAGATAGATAGATATATATATAATATATATATAGATAGATAGATAGATAGATATATAAATATATATATATATATATATAAATATATATATAATAATATATATATATATATATATATATCTATATCCTGCATAGATCCATCAGGTTCAGTGCAGCTGATCATACTTGACTTCTAATTGTATGTTGTAGTGTTTTTTCATGCAAGGGTATGTTCACACGGCTTAACTGCGGGGCGTACAGTACGCCCCCCAATTACGCCGGGTGTTTGGGAGCTCGCTTCATCGGCGCGTACTGGCGCGGGGGCGCTGGCAGCCCGCCGGCCCACAGACTGTCAATACTCGCGGCACGTAAGCACCGTGAATAAACGACATGTCAATTATCTCCTCGCTAGTACAATACGATCGTATTGTATGCCTGGGGAGAGAAGCCGTAATCCATAGTTCTCTATGAGAACTGTGGATTACCGTAATGATTGGGGCGCATTTCGCTCATATTAGAGCGCAGTACGCTCTCAATACGTGGCGAAATGCGTCCAAAATAAGCCGTGTGAACATATCCTAAAGGGAAAGGGGGGTGTTCAGAGTTTGTATAAGACCCCCTTGGAAGAATTTGTACAAGCCTTAGGCTGCGTTCACACGGCACAGGACAAATACTGGGCGGTTTGCCGGCCGGTGCTTGTCCTGTTTTGCGGCCGTCCCCACGGCCGTGGGGGGGACGGCTTTTCTCTGCGATGAGTGAAGAACAGCTCTCCCCCTCCCATTGAGGTGGTCATATTCCGTCCGGAAACCGGACAGAAAAATGTGCTTGCTCAATGATTTTTGAGCAGACCGCGGGCGGCAAAACCGCCCGACGGAAAACCCGTGCAGGGGGGACTGCTGCACTGGTTTTCCATAGAGCACAATTGTGCTCATTTTCGGACGGTTTTTCAGGCGGTCTGAAAAACCGCAAACCGGCTGAAAAACCGGCCGAAAACCCTTGCCGTGGCGACATGCCCTTAGGGTAGGTTCACACGGCGGATTTGGCCGCGGGTTTTGGCGCGCTTGCCGCGGCCAAAACCTTGTCCAAACCTCACCTCAAACTCGCGTCTCCCAACGAGGTTTATCGGCGCGGTTGGGGTGTGGCTTGCGGCAAGGTTTTCACCCTTACTAATTAATAGGCAGGACAAAACCCGCGCACCAACCGTGCCGAAAAGCACGGCGAAACCCACGCCGACACCACGCCAAAGACTCGCTGCAAGAATTGACAGGAGACTTCCCAAACACGTGCGGCAAGGCCGCGGCCCAAAACCGCGCCGTGTGAATAGCAACGCGGTTTCCCATAGGAAACCATGTAATGAACTAGGGGCCTTTGGGGCGCGATTTGGACAAGGTTTTGGCCGCGGCAACCGCGCCCAAATCCTCCGTGTGAACATGCTCTTAGGGTATGTCCACACAACATGGGTTTTGGGTTGGATTTTCAGATGGTTTTCAAATCCGAAAACCATCTGACAACCCTCCCCATATACGTTAATAGACAATCCATCCAGTAGTCCACACTGCGCGGTTTTGATACCTGGCGGATTTTCATACCGCTGGCGTTCCCAAAAAATCTCGGAACATGCCCAATCTTCCTCCCGGTTTTCGGCGGAAGCCGTGCTATTCAATGGTTAAAGGGGACGAGCGAATCCGCAAACCGCGGACAGAACCGTCCCCCAAAACCATCAAAAGACGTCTATGCTGTGTGGCCGTAGCCTAAGGCTATGTTCACACGGCTTAACTGCGGGGCGTAATTACGTGGGGCCAGGGGCGGGAGCGGGGGGCCGGCACCTCGCCGGTCCATAGAGAATCACTGCTAGCGGCGCGTATACGCCGCTAGAAAGTGACATGTGAATTATCTCCCCCCGCGGCGTATTCGCCGAGCAGGGAGAGGAGACAAAATCCATAGTTCTCTATGAGAACAGTGCATTACCGTAATGACTGGGACGTTTTAAGCCCGTAATTTTCGCACTTCAGCGCGTAATTACGGACCGAAATACGGCCCATTTTAAGCCGTGTGAACATAGCCTTAGACATATGTGGGGGGTGTCATCAAGATCTCCTGTTTTCTGTATACAGCTCTGCATTATATGTGGTCTATACAGACGAATAATATTATGAGTAATAAATAATTTTGGCACCAGAGTCAAAACCGTGTTATGGGTATCAGCAGTTGGCATCAACTTTCATGTGCTGTTTCTAAATAAACTACAGGGAGTGGTGACTACAAATGAACAGTTTGTCCCAGAGATGAAAGAGACTAATGTAGAAAACTATCATAACGGCTTCTAAGCGCTGCTGGGAATTCTACGACTTTAACCTTTATTATTTGAACATTTTGGGCGACATGTCCCAACACGCCAACGCCAGTTTTTTGTTCTATTTTGCGGCAAACCCACTTTTTACACCATATTGTTGTAAATGGACTGTCGTACACCAAAACTGGGCGCATTATGCGCTGGGAACGACACTTTGTAATGCGCCTAAATATGGTGCACTGTGCGCTCCCGTCGCGAAATGCACCTATTGAGGCGCCTTACATATTTTATGCGCCCCCGTCGGGCAATGAGCCTTGATAGACGCATACCATATACTACCAATGATATGCTATGTGCCGCGAGTTGAGCAATGCGCCCTTTTTTTGACGCAATGTGCCCTTTTTTGATACGATGTGCCATTTTAGGCGCATTAAGTAATCTATGCAAGGTATAACTGACGCCAGTTTTTAGAAAGTATCGGACTTTCAGACGCACTTTACACTGATTTAAGGCGCCTAAAACTGGCATAGATACGCCACTTTTCGGACATGTCGCCCTTTGTCCCTAAATATATTTATTTTTATTTTTGAATTTCCTGTTTGTGTCTTAAACCACCAGCAAATGTGGCGCGTGCCCCAGCGCCTGAGCTGTGTCCTGTACCCCGGCCCCTGGCCTTCACACAATCCTGCTGTAGCCATGTCTGTGTGAATGGACCCCTCCCGCCCTGAAGCTTGTCCTGTCGCCCTGCCCAGTCAATTTCTTACAATAGAATAGTTACCTAGCGACACCCCAGCCCAAATAAACAGCAAACTGATTACAGGCCGGTCGGGTGACGAAGCATGGAGCAGGTAAGTCCACTAATCCTCCAGCCACATCATCTGAGATGCACGGACGCTGCCTACACCTGCACTTTACTGTTATTGTATTATTTAGATTTGAATAGATCTGCAATGAAATATGTAAATCCTGCTATTATTAAGTACATATGTTTAATAAAGTGTAAGTCTGTCACTGTCCTATAATATACAACACTATACAATAGAATACTACATTACTATACAATACTATTCTATGAAATACTATACGATACAATAATTTATGTCGATACTATACTATAGAACTCGATAGGATACAATACTGTATTATACTATACAACTTGATACTATATGTTACAATACTACATGATATTATACTATGATACAATACTAAATGCTCATACAACACTATATTTACTTACCAATACGACACTATATGACTTCAATACAATACTATATGATACTATTCTATGCAACACTATACGATACAATACTTAGTCGATACTATAATATGCAACTCAATACTATGCTTTCTATATGACTGTACGATACAATACTATACTATATACAACACAATACTATACTATAGTATAAGATAAGATGTATATACTATACAGTGCTATAGTATACTTCACAATACGATACTATACTACACAACACTATACTATACAATATACTTTAAGATGATACTGTACTATACAGTATAATATATTATACTATATTATGCAAATGATATACTTTACTACACAGTATGATAGTGTATTATATCATGCTATTCAATATGATACTGTACTGTACTATACTATCCTATACTACAAAATATACTATAAAGTACAATATGATTCTGTACTGTACAATATTATAATATACCATACTATATGATATAATACTATACTATCTTATACCTTAAAGTATGGTATTGTACTATACTATATATGATATACTGCACTTTACTATATTATACTATGCACAATGCATAACTATATGATATGATACTATATTATACTGTACTATCATCTACTATATAATATACAACATATTGCTATTCTATACAATATGATACTGTACTGTACTATATTATACTATTAAATATGATATTGTACTGTACTGTGATATCCTATACTATACAATATGATACTGTACTTTAGTATATTATACTTTTCAATATAATATTGTGCTGTACTGTGCTATCCTATACTATACTATACTATAGTATAAGATAAGATGTATATACTATACAGTGCTATAGTATACTTCACAATACAATGATACTATACTACACAACACTATACTATGCTATACAATATGATACTATTCTGTACTATACTACTAGTATATATAATACTATAGTGCACTTTACTATCTTACACTATGCAACACAATGCATAACTATACTATATATGATACTGTAATATACTGTACTAACTTCTATATAATATTCAAGATGATACTCTACTACCCTGTTTCCCCGAAAATAAGACAGTGTCTTATTTTTCCATGAACAAGAATTCACATTTATTGATGAACAAATATCAACACATATATTAATATACTGTAGTGATTTCATCACAAACATCAGCAGAAGCAGCCAAACTTTGAATTGCATAAAAAAATGCACTAGGTCTTATTTTCGGGGGATGTCTTATTTTCGGGGAAACAGGGTATATATACTATATACATGATACTATACTTTGTGATATGATACTACTAGTACATTATACTGTACTATCTTCTACTATACAACGTGATACTGTACTATACAATATGATGCTATACTGTACTCTAGTATACTATGCTATGAACATAAAAATATAGGAACAGAAATCCGCTCACCAATAATCTTCAGCATTAATGAAATCCATTCGGGTCTGGAGCAGGGAAGAGATATCAGGCTGAAGATGCAGGATTCCAACAAAGTAGAAAAAATGGTTGCTTCTAGCACTCAAAAGTATATAAAAATAAAACTCCCATTTATTTCCAATTAAAAAACATAAAATCCAAGCTACAAAAAACATGCTATAACGCTTTTCGAGCCTCTTCTGTGGGGTATGCTATATCATACTTATATGACAATTATTTTACTACTAATGTAGCATTAAAAATAGTTGAAAATTGCATATATAAATTGATTCTTTTTTAAATGATGAATGAATAACTTTATAATTGGTGGCATGACCGCTGGATCCACCAGTGATTCTGAGAATAATGGGTCAGACACTATGCTGGTGAGCTCCATGCAGGGTGAACTGCTCCATTCGTCAGTGGGAGCAAGGGGCTCGGGGAAAGAGCAGAAAAAGGAGTGCAGCATTAGGCCATGTTACACGGTTAAAAAGGCCGTATTTCGGTCCGAAAAAATTTCCCCCGAAGTGCGCAAATTAGGGCTGAAAAAAGGGGCCCTTCATTACGGGGAATCCAAATTTTCATAGAAACTATGGGTTTTGTCTCCTTCCTCCCCGGCGAAGCCGCCGGGCGGGGGGGTTTAATTGGGCTTGTCACTTCTAGCGGCGTATACCCCCCCAGCAGTGATTGTCTAGGGCGGGGAAGTGCCGGCCCCCCCCTCATCACCCGTCTGCCCCGCCCCCGGCCCCCACGCGTAATTCGGGGTTACCCCAGTAGGAGCCCGTGGTGGGGGAACATGCAGTAAAGGTTGGCCCTCCAAAGGTTGGCCCTCCACCAGTGATAAAGTGGTGGCCTATCCTAAAGCAATGTGGGAGTACCAAGACTAGATCTTATGTTAATACCTTATTTTCCTACAGACAACAAAAGCTTCTCCAGGTAAATGGTACTGGAAAGAGGAAACGAAAACCCTCGAATTTACAAGGTAAAAAAAGTTTATTTTTATATATCTTAAAATGTTAGTACATTTGGACCAAATCCCCGCCTTTCGGACGGCCCCCTCATGTCCCGTGTGCAAAGAAAACTGCTTTCTGTATGCGTTTGCTTTCTTGCTCAATGAATTACATCAGGGAGTCTGTCCAGGGTGGAGCAGTGCTAAGGCTCTGTTCACGCCAGGTTTAAAGGGGTTGTCTCACTACATTGATTCCTCTTACCTCAGTCCTGTTTTCTTGGTTTCATTCTGAATTCAGGGGCGTGTTTACTGGATTCTATTAGGCTGCAGTAGAAGCCAGGTCTGTAGCTATAGCAACCAGTGCTGGCAGACCCATCAGGATGATAAACAGGTCTGTAGCTATAGCGACCTGAGGAGCTGATGCAGCCCATACAAGAGGGGATATCTCAGAATAGGTAGGACACTGGTAATGGACATATATTGCAAAGGGACTTGTTTTTGCAGGATCTTTAACATAAAAAGTAGGACAAACCCTTGTATCGTAGGGACAACCCCTTTAATGTTAATAACCCAAGAATTTTCCCCTAACCAAATTTCCAGTGGTTGGAAAATTTAACATAAACGCCTTAACAAATTTTTCCCCTTTCCAAGGATATCCCCGTCCATCTACTCCAACAGACCAATCTCAGTTGGCCTATGACTGTTTCATTGCCATACTTGCCCCGCTGGGCTAAGGATGTTCCAACGGGTTCTCAATTACAGGCAAGTAATTAGTCCCAATAGCCTCTACGGGGGCGGGCAGGAGAGGGGTGTCCAAATTCTTACCCTGTGCCTGGGCAGACTGATCATAGTGAGAGTAAAAGGTCTGTAGCTATAGCACCTGAGGTAGCTGATCAGCCTACAAGAGGGGAATCTAGGAATGGTAGGACACTGGAATGGACATATATTGCAAAGTGACTTGTTTTTTCAAATCTTTTAAAATAAAAACAATCCTTGTAGGAGACAAAACCCCCTTTAAAATAACGATAGGGGAGACAAGAGTCCTTCTTTGACTACATTTTATATGTCTAATAGGGATCAATGGCATATAGTTTGGGCTTAGATTCAGTGGACAGTCTTAAAGGTTCCTGCCAATATTGTGTCCAGAGCCCAAAGTTGGAACCACAGTTTGCAGTGACTGTAGTGCAGGACTGCCTTCACAAACATCTATGCCCCCTTTGGGCAAATGACTAGGGCTCCCCAGCTCCCTATTATGCGTACTTGCCAACTTTCTAGATTCTTCCAAGAGTCTTCAGGAAATTGGGTCAAAAAATGGACAATGTTTATTCAAACCCTGCATTCCTTTGCCCTGCTGGACTAGGAGTGTTCCCAAGTTCGAGGTTAAAATCTCACAAATTACAGGCAAGTATGCCATTATGTTGTCCAATAGCCTCTATATTGTGCCCTGGTGGTGGGTACATTAAAGGGGTTGTCTCACTACATTGATTCATCTTACCTTAGTCCTGTTTTCTCGGTTTCACTTTGAATTCAGGAGCATGTTTACTGGCTTCTACTAGGCTGCAGTAGAAGCCAGGTCTGTAGCTATAGCAACCAGTGCTGACAGCCTATCATGGGAGATTGAACAGATCTGTAGCTATAGTGACCTGAGGAGCTGATGCAGCCCATCTAAGAGTGGATATCTAGGAATAGGTAGGACACTGTTAATGGACACATATTGCAAAGTGACTTGTTTTTGCAAGATCTTTAACATAAAAAGCAATCTTTGTAGTGAGACAACCCATTTAAACGTCTGTGTATTTGTATGTGTTACAGATACAGATAAAAGAGGGCCCCCAAGTAGTTTTTGACCCCCCGACTTTCCGTAGGCTCATCATAAATCACCCTTTTACACCAGTAAGTGTGGGCTATGAAATTCATTAGCTCTGTCGCTTACATGCGATCTAATACATAGTAGGAAGCTGTTTGCTGTGTTTAGAGCTGCAGTGAGACCCTTAACTATTTGGCCCCTATGCAGCTGCACAGGTTGTGCCAATGGTATTATGCCTCCTGGCATAAATTACATCATAGTGACAGTCAGGTCTTCACATCATTGTAGACAGAATAAGGCCCTTTTTGCTGCACATGTGATATCTGACTTGTGCATCATTTTATATATACACTTGGCGTACAGACGGCGTGGACCCAACACTAGGGATCAGCAGTATTTTCTGTTTCTCCAGAGGAAAACTACTTAAAAGTAACCTGTCACATTGAACATGCAAGCAGCATGTTACACATCAGGATGAGCTGAGCATATTGCTATGTAGTTCTGTGGGGAAAGATTCAGTAGAACTTGTACTTTATTTCTTATAATCCCTGTTTATTTTGAAATAAGGAGTCCAGTGGGCGGTCTTATCAGTAAGTGACAAGTATCTCTGTGTGCACACTGCTACAAGGAAGGCTGTCCATCAGTGTTAAGACCGCCCACTGGACTCCTTATTTCAAAATAAACAGGGATTATAAGAAATAAAATACAAGTTCTGCTGAATCTTCTCCCACAGAACTATATATCAATCCGCTCAGCTCATCCTGCTCTATAAAATGCCACCAACAGATCATAGAGTATGTTCAGTGTGATAGATGCCCTTTAAATAGCGTCTTTTCTCTGGGGTCTGAGCTGAACAATCCCAGCCTTATATCTGCACACACTGCTTCATCTTAGCTTTCTGAAGAGCGATGAATCAGCTGAACACATGTTCAGATCTGTCTTCTGTTATCCGCTTCTATTTTGTAGCAATGACTGAAACATTTGAGAACTTACAATATGATAATTTCTTGGCACCGGAGGATCCTGGATTTCAAGTGTTAGATTTCCAGCAGCTTAGTTGGCCTTGGCAGACCTCAAAAGGCCATTTTTAGAGCATGACAGGGTTTTACAATACATAGAATGATATATGTTGAGTGATATTTAGTGATAGAAGAGACAGTCATGGTATAACTCTGTCTCTCTGCAGGCTTGGCCTGGCACACAAGGTGGGTGCATAGTGGGCTACTGAGAATAGCAGGCCTAAGGCTGCTTTTCAGGGAGAAAGGCACGAAGCAAGAGTTATGAGCAGCTTTGTACAGAAGTTGGAGGGTGGGCCCTCCATTGGTGGGCCCACTGGTGGGCCCCAAGAATCAACTCTACTGGTGGGCGCAAAGAATCAACTCCACTGGTGGGCGCTAAGAATCAACTCCACTGGTGGGCGCTAAGAATCAACTCCACTGGTGGGCCCCAAGAATCAACTCCACTGGTGAGCGCCAAGAATTAACTCTACTGGTGGGCGCTAAGAATCAACTCCACTGGTGGGCGCTAAGAATCAACTCCACTACTGGGCCCCAAGAATCAACTCCACTGGTGGGCCCCAAGAATCAACTCCACTGGTGAGCCCCATGAATCAACCCCACTGGTGGGCCCCAAGAATCAACTCCACAGATTGCTCACCCCCTCCAACGAACAGAGAGTGATCAACCGGTTAATCATCTCACATATGGTTGGCCGTTGTGGTGGCTCCAGTTCCCCCCCTCCCCCTTTTTTGTTTTTCTCTTTCTTCTTTTCCCTTCCTTTTACTTTGATGGTTATTGCAATGGTGTTGGATGATGTTTGTATAGCTACCTGTTCGGGATTTAGTCTATGGATTATATAGTATGATGCAAGATTGCTGTCTCGGCGTCATGTGGAATCTACCTATTGAGAAATCGAACTTCTTTATAGACCCTGCCCATACTTGCAGCAGATATTGAAATACCAAACTCGAAACAAGCTCCCTGGGGCGTGTTCACGCATACAGTGTACGCATTCCTTGTGGTGCTGACATGGCAATCGATCATTGACATATTGGTCGAGATTCCTTTTCTCCTGGAGATTCCTTTCCTGCTGTCTGCAGAGAACCGACCTTAAAGATTTCAAACTGAATTATGAACTTTACCCATGAAACTTAAGACAAGGTGCACGAGGTCGGTAGTGGTTTCTTGAGAGTAGTTCATCTAATTTACACTTGTAACATCAGACAAATATTGACTCACTATCGGGTCCCTGGGAGTGCCCCCCACATCCATCGGACGCATACTATGTGACAGGTTCTTTTGCTAATTCTGATCTCAATATAACGGCTCTCATGTGCAAGTACGCAGAACACAAAATGACATGCTCTAACGCGTGCTCCTTAACATACATTCCTCCATCTGAAATACTATTTCCTCGCGTGCTTGACATGAAAGTCTGACTTGACACACTACGACCTGGCTCTCATTCTCTTGTAAATTAATGTCTTGGTGCCGGTGGGCCGGCACTTTCCGGGACCCAAAACTATGTGGTGGATTTGACTTTTAACTAACCACAGCAATGCTCAAGTTGCATTTCTGCTTTTAAGACTATGCTCACTATTCTACGCTTAAACTGTTCATATGGTCTGTGTAATACATATACTAAGTGCTAGATGACACTATTCTGAAACGGCTGGACTTTATGTTGGAGCCTTCTGAACTCTCTAAGTATAATCTGCATCGCTAGATGTTGACTTGAAGACAAATCCCTCTACTTGTACTCTAAATACAATCTAAGATATGATTCTGGCACTAACGCAACAACTCACTCGGTGAAGACTCGCCAACCCTTAGGCTATGTTCACATGGCTTAAAATTGGACGTATTTCAGTCCGTAATTATGCGCCAGAGTGTGCAAATTACGGCTGGAATACGTCCAAGTCATTACGGTAATCCACAGTTCTCATAGAGAACTATGGATTACGTCTCCTCTCCCTGCTCGCGAATCCGCCGCGGGGGGGATAAGTGACATGTGA